>JAGTTH010006190.1:0-10379 GCA_022606485.1 Agraylea sexmaculata | reverse complement strand
ATATATATTTATATAAATACGTAAATAAAATGACTTTATTGACCAACAAGAAGCTTATGTGAATCAATATCTACAAACATAAGAAACAGGGCCTGTAAGGTTTAAATTGTATATAATACATTCATCTGATTTAATATTTTTTCACATTTCCTATAATCAAACTTGGCAAATTATAACCTCAATTTAAACCAATCGCTTTTATCATTTTATACTATAAACAGCTTTCTAAATATCATGCATATATAATAAAAATGACTTCATTATATTCAATACTTCATTTATATATTAGCAAAAAAACAATCCGCTGAACGCGTCTTTGTTGGTGTATTTCCTCGTTTTTTTTTAATATTTCCCACTGTGTATTTTTAAGGATTAAATTGTATATTATTTACAAACAAGTTTCCGGGCTAAACTGCGGGAATGGGCAGTATTTCATATATTTTTGCAGCAATATCAGCGTTTATTTCGCGGTCGGCCGCCCGCAGGTCCATAAAATATATTGTAACTATAACTATTGTATAATAATACACATTCATTAAATATAACAAAACCCAAAACCTCCACCACACTATCAACTTTGTACTATGACAATTCAATTAATTATCTAACATAAAATTTATCCGCCTTGACTAATACGTGGATCAACTTCTTCCAAATTGTTGAGTGTTATATATTTGTTTGTTGATTTGTCTCAAAATCTCATTTAAAATGCAAAATCTCTTGACTTGTCTTTTTTATTTTATTAAGAGAAAACAGTTCTCTGGAATACCAGGGAACCTTAATTTCATCCATCTACATGACTTTTGTGAGAGGGTTTTTTATACACAACAACGTGTTAATTAATTGTCTGTCGGTGATCTAAACTATTACTAGTTACACAGGTCACCAACTTATTCATCAGTATTTACCTTACAATACAGGAAATCAGAGTAAACCTGGATCAAGAAGATCGATCGAAATTATCAAATCTTCACCGATAATTGTCCTGCATTGCATATATTTTTAACTCCGTGTGTGAATTCATATTATTTTATTTGCGAGGCATTAATTTATCATATAGATTTTAACGTATTTTTGCATATATATGCATCTACATAGATGTAATTAGTATAATACTAATAGTCATCCATTAGGATTTCAAAATTTTATTCCAAAATTAATTCTTTGAAATATTATAATAGATTTTTGCAAATATAAAATGAATCATGGAGACCATGATTCCTATTTATCAACTTATTTCTTGAATTTTTCCGTTTGCTATCGTCAATTAGAAATAAGTACAATGAAATTACATTCCTATAAAAATTCTCGATTTGAGACTTTTTAGTATATTTTTTTATTTTACTTTTGCCGCAACTGCTAAAGGGTCTAAAATATTTATTCAACCAATTATTATAAAAGATTATGATTAAAAAAATAAGTTGATATGTGCTTATATCGTAAATATACTTTTATTTAAATCATTACATTTAATTGATTGAAACAATCAGCACTCAAATAATGCGATGAATGTTAAAAAAGTGCGTCCGATGGTTATGAATTTTGTATAAATGACTTGCATTTTTTATGTATTTCCAGTCTTGTTTGATTTTTTTTATGAATAACGTAATGTTTTTCATCTGATCTGAACTTTTTTTATTATCCTATTCTATAGCTTTCTCCGTACGCATTCCAATGATGTTTTGATTGTTGATAGTTTTTATTTTTTTTAATCGGCAATTAATGTGGCTTATGCATGTTGGGGAAGTCAAAACTCCATAAAGGTGTTCAGTGTTGGTAATATTTCTTAATTTGAGCAAAGAATGAGTTGGCGTATAAAGTTTTGTATGCACCAAGACACAGTGGAAGTTTGTTGGCTTTGCGGTGCTTTCAACAAAGACTCGCATTCATACCGTTTACATTTGAATCAAAACTTAATGCTTCACCTGAAATTATATCCACAAACTTCTCCATAATGTCGCCAAGATCGTATATTCTATCTTGAATCACGTCATGTTCGTCACATTAAGTATTACATACAGGATAATAGCATTAGTCATTTGCAAAACTTTCAATGCAAGCTTTATCCGTGTAATACAATCTATTTATTTACGCTCCGAGGAGTTTTTTAGAAACAAAAACGTGTTAATTAATTATCTGTCGGTGATCTTAACTATTACTAGTTACATAGAGTTAATAATCGCCATGTCAATCAAATATGTAAGTATATTGTTTGCTGAAAGCATTTGAAGTTCATTATATTTATTGATATGCCTCGAGAGGCTTTTTTGAGTATTTTACACAATAACGTGTTAATTGATTGTTTGTTGGTGATCTTAACTATTACTAGTTACACAGGTCACCGACTTAATAGTCAGTATTTACCTTACAATCCAGGAAATCAGAGTAAACCTGGATCAAGACGATCGATCGGGATTTTATTAATATTATTCCCGATCTCCCAGTCGTAATAACTGATCAAATCAATTAAAAAAATTTTGACTCGAGTTTTTACCCCCTGAGCTATTACGCTGGTTGGTACGAATCTATTTATTTTAATACCTAATTATTTTTTGAAATTATGTTTTCGTTGATCCAACCCAGTATTTGATCTTATGATATAGGCTTTTTTAAATATTGATATATTCTATTTATTTATTTAGAAGTCGATGCTTTTGAGAGGTTTTTTAAATTTTTTTTTGTTTAGACACAAGAATATGTAAATTAATTGTCTATCGGTGATCTTAACTATCACTAGTTACACATATCACCGACTCAATAATCAGTATTTACCCTAAAATCCATGAAATCAGAGTAAACCTGGTTTTAGATGATCGATTGGTATATTATTCCCAATTTCATTCAATATTATTCCCAATCTCACAATCGTAATAACTGATAATTTTTTTTTTTTTTACTGGAGCGAGATTTGAACCTTATTTGAGCCACGCGCCTTATCAATATTTTTTTCAATTTACTTAAATCATAATCAATATTATCTACTATATTTGCAGAATATGTAGGTTAATTTCGCACAAATTAAAAAAAAAATATCATAAAAGTTTGTACGTTTTTTATTATCGAAATTCCCAATAGATTGCAACAAAATCTAAAAATATTTTGGATTAACCTTAGAAGCCTTAAATCATGATTTAATATTTAAAAAATATTGCTTCAGTATTTGCTTTATTTATTTATTTAGACAAAGGTTATTTGATTGGTGTTGTTTAATTGAAATAAAAGATAAATATTTAAATGTGTTATTTTATTATTCATTACCAGTAAAAACACACCCATGTTATGATTGTTTTTTTTATTTCCTGTATTAAATATTCTTAATTTTGACCACATGAGATTTATTATACGGAATGAAGCGGGCGTTTTTGGTAAAAGAAAGGTCGTAAAAAAATAGGATGGAGTAGCCAGGTCAGCGGAAATAATAAAATAAAAATGACAATCTTTATTCCGCAATAACACAAATACGCAAAAGTGTATATAAATAGAGAAACCCTCTTTGAAATGCAAACAAGCGACCGGAAAATTGTCAAAGGAAGAGACGAGATTAAAAACGACCCGCGAAGGACATTCGTGCTTCCTCTTTTTATTCATAAAGAAAAAGATCATCTCGGATAGTGGAGTGCAATAAAACCTATTCCGGTCATATTTGTTTCCGCTACGATCCTGCTGAATTTTTACAGGGGCTGAAAAAAACCTCCAGCCGGAAAGAATTGCGGGTTTTCAGACTTCAAGGGCGCTTTTCTCCCTTCATGAGTTATGATGCTTTCAGTTAACAATGTTACATCTTAGTATTTTTTATCCCAAATAATTATTATTAAACCCCAAAACATCGTGAAAATTTTAAAAATTCCAATTTATTATTTCCTGAAAATAACTATCATAAAACAAACATTTACGATATCATTTGATCTATGAGAAAATTGTTTGGGGTTAGTTGACTATTATCTTGATTTGAGTCGGCTGTAATTCTTTATTGAAACTTTCACAAGTCGGCACTTTCGATTCAATCATAACGACTAGAAAACCTACTTTTCGTATGCGAAAAGGGTGTTTTTAATAAAATAAATTTAAAAAAATATTCATTAATATTACACTCATATTTAATGTCGATAAGCGATACTTATTTTTATTATTTAATATTATATTATAGTTTAGAAAACACCATGTATTCCAAAGCTTAAGTAATTCAGGCGATGAAAATCTAGTTCGAAGCTTCTTTAAGATTTACGCCTTTAATGCACGCCACGATCGTTTTCGTTCAAATAAAAGCCTTTCGATTAGACATTAAAATCATAATTTATTATAATACATAAAACAAACAACGCGAGCTTGTTTTATGTAAAATTATTATATGAACTTGTTCGGAGGAAATAATTCTCATTAATTACGATACTTGCTGAGTTGAGTTAAAAAATATTTTTCTATAATTGTGAAGCTTTTAAGAGTCGCTTATTAAATATGCAAGTGAATCATAATGGGTTTTGATATTAATTGTATCGGGATATCGGAAAACCGTTTGTAATCGGCTGGAAATGGGCTGAAAAGTTTCCGTTTTCACGCCTGAAAACTTCAGTCGGATTTATTATTTAGTATTTAGCGGCGAACAAACACCAAACTGAGAACACTGCTCGTGAATATTTCCGATTGAATGGACGCCATTAATATAAAACCAGGGGGGCGGCGAACCTTTCCGCCCTGCTCGATTATTTAATTATATGTATTTATTACACTGTTATTTGCTGAGATTTGGGTGACTTTATTTTGAATTCATTATTTTGGTTATGTGTATAATATTTCAGTTACACATGTAGGTTATGCAGAAGAATAACTGTGATTTTAACAATATTATTCTGAATTTTACTAGCCAATAATAATATATTTACATAAAATAAAAATCCTCTAAAAATTATATAAAAAACTTGATCCTTATATTATTTGAACGCATTCAATTTTAATATACAGTAATTTTTTATAATAAATTTCGTTTTGTAAGTTTATTTCAATTTTTGATATCATTTCTGTATTTATTGTATTTTCTCATTTATAAAACCACATTGTATCTGTATATTTTTAGTTCTATTGGAATTTTTATATAACATTATGAATTATTTGTTTTTAATCATAAAAAGGGTAAATTCAACTTGATATTGTTATAAAATTGTTGATAGTGTTTTGACTTCTGGGCGGAATTCCATAATTTAAGAATATTTTTGTCGTTATATATCCACAATATTAATTTAACGCTCATATAATCTTACAGACAAGACAAAAAAATAATAATAAATGGTTTATATAAAACAAAAAGTATAAAAAAAATTATTTTTAGTATTATATAAAAATATATATACAATAAAATTAAGTCAAATATATTAAGGGGTAGTAAGTAAAATCATTTATATGTTACTAGATAAGTTCGCTCCTAAACAAGCCCTGTATATGCCATAATTGGTGGAAAAGAGTTCACCCAGGTGCGCAAATTCGTTGTAGCATATTCAAAGGAGAATAAAAGAGGTAATTGGATGTGGAATACTAAGAGACTAGTCTATATATTACACCAAACAAATTTCTTTAATATAAATATTTAAGGGATGTATATTACAAAACGATCGCAGTTTTACTATGTAAAAATCGACATTGTTTCCCATCTTATAAAGTATTTAATATTACCAACAATTTTTATTGTATTTATATGATATCATAAACGTTACATCACACCCGATATAATTCGGCGTATTAAATTTCTAGTATAAATATATTATTATTTGATATTAGAAGATGATATAATTTGGGTTTGGTATGTTATTTAAGGGATGGGGTGCGTGTGGTTGTGTGGCAAATACAGCCTTACCATTAATGTGTTATCGGTCGTTCATGATCATAAATTTTATTCGTCTTGCATCCGGACCTGCTTTCTGGATACAGGTAAATTAAGTGGAAATAAGGTAAACCAGCCCTAACTATTATACACATAGATAACCTATATTTACATTTTACTATTAAATATAGTGAGTGCACCAGTCATTGACACTTTCAACATTGAATCGGAATATTAAAGATTGTGTGCATATGTGTCAAATAAATCTTTTGATAATAGACAGCTACATTCATTTTTTGTCATTATTTAGATACGTTATTATTATATCGTAACGTATTTATCGGTGACACTTAATCTCCTCTGATTTCATATCAAAAACGCTAAGGAAGTATTTTAAATTTATACAAATAAATATTTATAGATATGAACAATTATTATTAGAGGAATAATCAGAGAGTTAAAGCTATAATATCTTTATTTGTTAAATAGTTTTGCTGGTTTGTGAGGGGTGTCAATTAATGGATACTGAATTAAACGAAAATTCAACCCAAAAATTACTCCCCACATATTTGGAATGAATAAATGAATGAATTTAAATAATGTGGCTTATATTCATTGCATTCAGAAAAAATATTATTTGTAAAGAAAGCAAAAAACACCGACAAAATCTTTATATTTAAATTAACATAAAATTTAATAATTTGACATGTTTTTTTGCCCTTTTAAATTGTTTATATACATTTCAATCGTTAATAAGTTTTGTGATCTTTTAATTACACACACACACATATATATATATATATATATATATATCCCCTTTCTGCATGAATGTTCATATTTGAACCTAATTAATAAAGACTCGAAAATATTATAAATATTATTTTGTCTCTGGTTAAATTCTTAAGTTGCAAACTGTGTTTCTTAAGTTGCAAACAATTCTAAATCAGTACCAAAAATTATTATTAATGTGTCAATTACTGGTTCAATCTAGTGTCAATTACTGGGGAATTTTGACCCATTTCGTAAGGTTTATTTTAATTTTAATAAAAGTATTATTAAATCGTTTAATATCGTGCCTGCATTTTTGTTAAATTAAATAACAAGGAAATATCTATTCCATATGAAAAACATTTGGGATTCTTTGATTAATTTCAAGTTAACTTATGAAGAGACAAAGTTACAAATTCGCCTAAGAGTGTCAATTACTAGTACCACCACAATCCTAATGAGCAATCTGGACAAACGCATTATAGTAGTGAGTGTCATGATAACTGTGATATAGTGAAGACAATTAGATAAGGAATGCAGGTAATAAATAGTGATAATATGAGTCACAATGTCTCATTAAGACGGAGCTGTTATTCAAATCTGCAGTTTAGTAGAAGTGTAAGGCATGTTTACACATTACCTGAGCTTAGAACTAACCGAGTATGGAATAGAAGACAATATATTAAGGAACATGTATCACAGGTGTATATATTATGAGGCTCTGCAGGAAATTCCGGTGCAGGTTCGCGAATGTACGTGTCGGCGATTTTACCAGGATGCAGAATTGAAACTTATGTCTTGCAAATGATACGCTAGAACATTTTCATATTTATACACATATTCAACACACAGCCTGATTTTTTAGAATACGTAAAAAAAATAATACTCAGCATCGGCAAGCTGTTTTAGATTAATAATTTTGTCGACGTCTTGGTGGAATTCCATTTTGGTACTTGAAAGCGCTTAGACCCTTAAATGCCTATAATTAGACTGTTTTAATCTCTCAAAACAGTGTTATAAAAATATACATAAACTAACCCACAAAACAGTGCTCTCTTAACAACCTTTATTTCACATAACCAGACACGTGGCTACAAATACGGTGGTCATGGATTCAAATCCCACTTGAGTATAATAAATATATATTTGATTGGTTATAACAATATCTGGTCGATCGTCTTGATCCTAATTTACTCTGATTTGCTGGATTTTAAGGTGGGGCGATTATTTAATCTAGTAATACTTAAGATCACCGACAGATAATGAATTACCACGTTGTTTTTACGAAACAAAAAGGATAGTAAAATTAATTGATTTGATCAGTTGATGTGGTTGTTTTGGTTTGCTCTGATTTCCTTGAAGGTAAATACTGATTATTGAGTTGGTGACCTGTGTAACTAGTAATAGTTAAGATCACCGATAGACTTTTAATTTACATATTGTTGTGTCTAAACAAAATAAAATATAACAACCCCCTCAAAAGCCTCGAAATCAATATAAATAAATAGAATATATCAATATCTAAAAAATCCTAAATCATTAGGCTGAAATACTGGGTTGGATCAAAGAAAACATAATTTCAATAAATTATTAGGTATTAAAATAAATAGATTCGTACCAACCAGCGTAATAGATCGGGGGGTAAGAAGCGTGGCTACAAATACTGTGGTCATGGGTTCAAATCCCACTCAAGTCAAGAATTTTTAAATTGATTTGATCGATTATTACGACTAGGAGATCGGGAATAATATTAATAAAATCCCGATTCATCGTCTCGATCCAGGTTTACTCTGATTTCCTGTATTGTAAGGTAAATACTGATTACAAGTCGGTGACCTGTGTAACTAGTAATAGTTATGATAATCGACAGACAATTAACACGTTGTTGTGTATAAAAAAAGTTTTTTTTATTATTTATCGGCTTAAATTCATTTCTTTTCACAATGTTATATTGAATTATTAAATATGATATATTAATGTTGCCCGTATTAAAGTATGTACGGTCGGCAGAAATGAGTAATTCTCGTGTATTTGTGAAGTTACACAACAGCTAATAAGTTTGTAATGCATTGTTTATTATTTATTACAGCTTCATGGCTTAAGGAGGCTTATGCAAGGGGATGCTAAACACCCTAAGGCTCCACTGGGTAACAACTTTAGACCACCACAACCTTTACACCATAGGCCAGTACGCACCAACATTGATTTCAAAGTCGTAAAGCAGGTATAACAAAACACATTCATACAATTTAATAATGTAATCATCTATTGTATACAATTGCTTTATCAAACATAAATCAACAATAATTATTATGCGACAATAATTAGTTAATAAGTGTAAGACTATTTCTACAGACGTGGTATTTTGGTACATAAAAACACACTAAAAATCATTCTTAGTATTTATTATTTATACAAGGAAGTTTGATTAACTGAGAATATTTTGGGGGTATCGCAAGCATAAGTAAAAAAATATATTTAACATTTTTTTATTAATAATTAACCATTAAAAAATAAGGGCTTTCTCAATAGTGAGTGTCGCGTATATATTGTGTCAAATACGTAACTAATATTTAATGTTATTTTTCGCTTATACATATTTGCGAAACCTTACCACCTCCTAAAATATATTATTTATTAAATAAATAATTAGAAGATTATTACCATAACACAAGATTATTTTTAATTGATATCTTCAATGGTTTTTTTTTGTAAATAAATAGTAAATTAGTTTCTTTTTCAAAATATGGCAATACTAAACTTACAGTGTTAAATCTTCCGATATTTAACAAAAGCGTCATGGGAACCCCGTACTTTATTTATTTATTATCTAAAGAAATCTGGAAATAACAAAAAATAGTTTTCTTTAAATCGTTACCATGAAGTCAACACTTTCAACAATTTATTTATGATTATCTGGAAAAACAAATTTTAAAACATTTCACATAATTTCATATAATTTTAAACCAAAAGTCCTTTTTCAGATTTATATAATATACATATGAACATTGTATGTATATTTATATAGTAATAATAATCTTAATCCATTGAATCGAAATTATTTCATCTCATATTTTATATGTTAATATCAATAAAAACATAACCGTGTAATGCCTTTAAAATTATCATTAGTAAGTGGTGTTCATGATTTAATTAATTTTTATTTACTATTTAGGAAAGCGGCAAAACCTGTCCCAGTATGCATCGAGATGTTTATTATAAAGGTAAAATAATACTTTATATTATATTAAAAATATGTATTATAACGGATTTTTTATTATTTCAGCCAACAGTTGGACTCCTCACTAGCTTTACTTCTTCAATGACAAACCAAAACAAATCTCGACTGATATTAAACAAATAAATTTAATAAAGTGGTTAAAAGATCTAAATAAATACAGCAAATTTTTGTAAATACTTTTCCTCAAATTATGACTAACAAATCGATACAAAGTAAATGTGAACATATCATTTGTCTTATCGGTGTCGATTGTTGAATATTATTAACTATTTAAAGAGTCGTTGAATACTGTAAATATTATAAATACTTAGTTTTGAGCATATTGTTGACGAATACACTTAAACGCTGTAAATATAATATTAAATACGTAGACATATTTTTGTAAAAAAAAATCAGTCAGATACTGACATGCTTATGACTATAATAAAAATATTGTGTAAATAGGCTTTTATTTAGGTCGTGATGTTGATTATCTCATAATCGCCTATGTATTCTAGTCGATAGATTAATAATATAATTTAGCCAAATGTACAAAATATATTTGTATATTATTAAAAA
>JAGTTH010006189.1:0-38635 GCA_022606485.1 Agraylea sexmaculata | reverse complement strand
TTTGTTACAATATTACATATTACACTTCATCGGGGAGTAAGCTAACTTTTTAATTATTTATTAAATTAATTATTGAACAGCAAAAATAACCCAAGGATTGTGAATAATTGGGATCTTGTAATTCGATATCATTCGATCATTTTTAAAATGCCTTAATATACTGTTTGTAAAATCATCATTGTAGGAATTCTCCATGAGTTATGGTTATAACCTCAACACTCAATACAAGTATATATAAATAAAATCGTTTATTAATAAATAATTATTATTACCTACATCTAGATTGGCCGATTGATTACCTGTTTATTTACTATATGATTGATTTTTTTTTTAAATTTAAATATAATACAAACTGAAAGTAATCATAATACGTTCAATGAGCGTTGGCTCTTTACATTTTAAATTAATTATTTAATATAAAAAATACTTCTTACTTCTTATCTCTTCATAATTCATTTTATATACATTTATTCCAAGTCACAGTGATAATAATATAACACTCAAAAAACCATTTAGAGATATAAAACCATTTAGAGATATAAAAATATGTAGAAAAAAGGAGAAAGAAGAAGAAAAACATAAAAAAACGGTACAAGGTGGAAGATAAAAAGCAGAAAAATATATATTTCATATGTAAAATGTGTATACCTAATTAATACATTATTTTCGCTCTCCACTTGTCTACCAGTTTTGATTTCTTTTGTATTGTACCTATCTTATGATTTTTGAAAAATATTAATTAATTGAAAAATATTATTAAATTATAATTAATAACTGGTAGTTAAAATTTAGCTTGTTTTACACTGTAGAAAAATATGTACAGATCAATATTATATCAAACTCTGACAAATGTCCATCATTGCCGAACCCCATTAGGTTTTTCCTGTAATGGCAAGGTGATCGTGGTTCATGCTTTCCTTTAAAGGATTAATTATATGTATATATATTAGATAAATAAATAAATAGTTGCGAACCCCTGTAAAGATGCCTCATCAAAGTCCAAAGGTTCGCCATGTTAGGGTGCAAACGCAGCCTTTTTAGATCGTTAAGGATTCTTCAGATAATATCTATGAAAGTGGGGTCAACTTATTCGTAAAATAAAGCCTTAAACCACCCTAACGTGCAAAATGCCATCTATTTGAAAAAAAGCCTTTCAGCGACAATTTTCACATGATCTATATTAGTGTATTTTTTTATTTGGATCCGGTTAAAGGATTTGGATTTGGCAATGCATAAAAATGGAGGGTGAGAGTGAGTCAAGTTCTGCAATAACCATAAGAAGTTCCAAGATATTGTCCGGAACGAGTCAGGGAAACGAACCGGAGCATAAGTATATCCGGAACACCTGCTCCGGACGTGATGTGGTCATTTTAGATTTGTATATAATACTGTACACTTGTATTATTTTAAATAAAAATAAAAAAAAAGTGAACATATATATATATATATATATATATATATATATATATATATATATATATATATATATATATATATATATATATATATATATATACATATATATGCTATTTTTTCTACAATAAAAAAATTGTGGAAGAAAAATATCACAATTATTATTTTTTTTAATAATATTTGAATTAGTATCATACATATTTATTTATTTTAATGAAAACTTGACGGTGTAGTATGTATCAATATTATTGCTATTAATTCTGTAAAAACAACTATTAAAATCAGTCATGGAATATATTATTATAATTTAAATCAATAAATATTGTAAAATAAAAATATGCAACCATATGTTGCAGTTTTGAGCAATAATTGATTTGTTTTTTTAATTTATAAATATTTCGATAACAATCGTCAATAAAAAATAATTAATATATACAATTTTTCATGATAGTACACGATCATTGAAATTTGGTTAAAAATATATATACCCACCTATTTCAATATTTAATATCAAATGCACTTGAGTCCTGTCCATACAAATGATCCTTGGTTTTTTTAGCGCAATTTATATTTTTTTCATGTAATATTCTTTAACATAAAAATATTATGAGCGTATCTTTTTTATAATTGCAAATAATATTTATTGTAGTTAATTATTATTATTTATTATTTTAAAATACACTGCCTTTCCAGTAAACTTATAATAGCAGGTATTTATTCTCTAGACGAATGTTTGTATATGGAAAAAAAAGTCCAAACCTTCAATTTTACATTTTATCAAAAAATACGAGGTAAAATCAATTGATGATCTTTTTCTTAATTTATCTATAAGGTCATTGGATAATATAAATGGTAATATTATTACCTTGAGAGGCTTTTTAATAGTTATATAAGTTACATTACCACGATATCGTTAAAAACGTATTTTTTGTTATACGGGGTGGACTTAAATTAACTGAGATCATTTTAAAGGCTGTTAGGGTATCGCAAATAATAAATGCCCAAATTCCAAATGGTGGCCCAAACTCGTTTCTAAAAGCTATAACAATATATTTTTTATTTCGAATAATATATTATATTAAAATCTTTGCTATACCCTACCACTCCCTAAAATATTGTCAGTTAATCCAAGTCTTAAATATAGTAAGAGTGAGCAAAGTGTTCTTGCATCAATATGCATATAATATAAAGAGAGGTTGTAGAGAGTCTGTAGGCTTTATTAGTTGGACTGGCTGAAGGCTCCTGAATAAAACATACACCACTAATACACCTGCTCCTCCACTATCCTGCTTTCCACACCCTCATATTAAGCACTTCTACTACAATTTATGCTAACTTGACCGTTCCACAAAGGACCCTCATCACTACAATATGCACTCGATATCAAGATTATACTACATACATACATACTACACTCTGTGGCTCTATGTGAAAATTAGCAATTATCTAGGAACTTGGATATATCACCTGCGTATATAATCGTAAGTGCAAAAAAATCTGTGTGCTCTTAAGTCTTAATTGGAATTGAGCCACATATTGCATGCATGAAACGTCAAAAAATGACGATTTTCAATCATTATTTAACCTATTAAGTGGGACTTTTTCGAAATTGTAAAATAGTCCTATTTGACCGGCAACTAATGTAGATTCATCCACTATTATTATTATTACATTAACCAGCGTGATAGCTCAGGGGATAAGACGCGTGGCTACTAATACTGTGGTCATAGGTTCGAATCCCACTCAAGTCAAGAATTTTTAAATTGATTTGATCGGTTATTACGACTGGGAGATCGGGAATAATATTAATAAAATCCCGATCGATCGTCTTGATCCAGGTTTACTCTGATTTCCTGGATTGTAAGGTAAATACTGAGGCGATTATTAAGTCGAGCAGAGCCGCTCTGTCGGTGAGCTGTGTAACTAGTAATAGTTAAGATCACCGACAGACAATTATCACGTTGTTGTGTATAAAAAACCCTCTCAAAAAGACCCCTTCTAAAAATAAAAAAAGCTCTTCGGAGCGTAAATAAATAAATAAAAAAATATCTATAACACATTTCATGTCTCTGTCAATAGAAGGTATTTAATCGTAAACTGTAAACGTGACAGGCAGTGTTACCAGATTGAATATGTGGCTCAGTTCCATAAAGACTTAAGAGGCTCCAATAGAAATAAGTGGAAGATGCTGATGCGGGAAACCTTGGTTCATCACTGAACTGGAGTGCTTGTGATGATGATGATGATGATTCATATAAATCAGTGTCTAGATATTATTTTTTTGTGTTACTGATCCATAAATTCTTATCGAGCTTGTTGGTCCAACAGTTTCATATAAGACTTTTTCAGTAATAATTATAAAAGAATAATGGTCGTATTGATCTGACAGATATGTGAGGAGGCTTTAGTATAATTTAGTATATAATATTAGTAGTATAATAGTAGATGGCAGGGGTCGTACATCGTCTACGATAAAGCCTAACACCGGAAATTACACCGCTAGTACTAAGCCTTGCCTCTCACCTAAGCCCTAATGAAATTCGTACGCGCGCCGACAGTTCGCAATATCTATCAATACACTATACAACTAATATACAATATCTACTCGATATTATAAAATACATTCTTATATCCAGCATCTGTGATCTTTTAAATTGTAGTACTTGCTTCTTGGATTATCTGTGTGGATACGCTAAGAAGAAAATATAAAGTCATACACGGTGCGATACTAATTTATAAACCAGGTGTGGTTAACTGCCTCACTTATTTTACCCAATCGATATAACAATTTTTTGAATAAAGAGGCTGATAATTAACTGTTTTATTTGTCTCTTCCTTCGTTTCTGCAGAGTACCCTAAGGTTCAATTATATTTCTGTTTCCCAGCCTTCAGAAAGGTAATGTCGTTGCGACATTGCAGTCTGATATTTATTGTATGTATTGTATTACAAACGAATTAATAATTAATTATTTACTAAAGAAAACCAGATAAAAATCTGGGCTATTGAACTCTGAAATCTAGTCTTAATTATTTGTTTTCTGTTTTGTAATAAAAAAATTAACACTTTATAAATACGGCTGATTATAATATTAAAATGATATCATATATAGTAGACTTAACTGAGAATATTAATGGGTAGTAAGTAGCGTCAATATAAGCGATTTTTTTTAAATATTTATAAAAAAATATTTTTTTTATTAATTAAAAAGTGAAAAATAATTAATATATTATTTATGCATTAAACAGAAACAATACACACGTGAGAGTAACTACTGAGTACTTTATAGAAGCGGCTGATTTAAAGATAGTGGCCTAAACTCTATTCCAATATTTTTTTTAGTTTTTAATTAATAATAAAAAAAATTTAAAAAAAAAAAATTTCCACCTCCTTAAATATTCTCAGTAAATTCAAGTCCACCCTGTATATTCTCAAAATAATAAGACGTCATAATAATTGTATTTTTGTTCTTATTTTTTTTGTCATTTACCACTGCTAATACAATCAATACCAATATAATTATGTATATTTATTATCATATATTCTTTAGATAATTATTGCTAATTAAGTACATATACTGAAATTTTATTAGTAAAAAAATAAATTATTATTCATTTTCAAATGAATTGGCCATTTAACTATAAAAATATTTTATAATGTAGTTTTTTTTAAATCCCAAAATTATCATAATAATTTCAGAGTTTAGGTCTGTTATGTTGAGGTCTCTTTATTTTTTTATTAATTTTTACGCGTTCGTCAAATAATTTGATCGTGTAAGGCTCCATTTGAATCCTTTGTCAAATAGTCAATGTACTTGATGGAATTTTGAATTTATTTTTTTGTTTACGCATATTAATATTGTAGTCTATTAAAAAACAAGTTTTAATGTGTGCAATTCATGTAGAAAAGGCAGTCGTAGTCATAGAAACTGTTTGACAAAATTTGTTTGATCGTATAATGTGTTGTTTGATGAAAACCTAAAGTGTACGTACTTTACAATCAAGGATATCAGAGTAAGCCTGGATCAACAAGATCGATTAGGATTTTATTAATATTATTTCCGATCCCCCATTTGTAATTACCGATCAATTTATCTTACTCATAGATATAAACATTAGATATCGCATTGCATATAAATAATTCGCGTAAACCGGTATTATTGCACTCTTCTCTCCTATTCGATAAAGGCATAAGTGTGTCTCCCCCACTCAACACATTTCTAGTGACCTCTGAGAGTGGTTGTGACATTACTTTGGCGATTAAAACGCAATAATATTTTAAGCATCTTAAAGAAGTAGTCTTTGATAAAACCAGAGCCTTGATGTATTTGAGTGTATGTTTGAGTCCATATGATAGGTAACTGATGTTTTTAGCCACTCATGCGATATCTAATGTTTATATCTATGATTGCAATGACCACATATATGTCACACTCGTCCTATCCCCTGAGCTATTACAGTATTATTTTATATCAATGCCATTGTTTGATAATCAACTTGTAATGATTGCTCGATGCCTCTGCGGTTTCAGTATATTTAGAGGCATTTAGCAGGGCTCTAGCTTTATAGATGTAAATTTGACATAGGCTGACTGACAAATAGGGACAGTATTATATAACTTTGAATCAGTGGTATCCATAATGTATGTGAGGTGAAGCATATTTGCTGATGCCTGGTGCTGGACGTGTCTGCGGTATGAATATTTAGGATGGGCCTTCAATCCACGTTGTACAGTCTGCTGCCCAAATATACGTACATAGGTACACTAGTTAAGAATATTATCAGCCATTCATAGATATTAGCAGTGATATAGTAGTTTATTGCACAGGATCAGTATTGTTGCATGCAATCACATAATCTGTTCTATCGAGCGAACACATCATCAAAGAGAGGCTAATGTTTGACTTTGCACCACTGCTATTATTATGCAAGAGGTATTTGCATAAAGGGTGAAAAGGTACGTACCCTTCAATGTTTGGTGTATTGTATTGAAATCAACGCCATCACCCATTACAAACATTATTAGGGTATACATACCATCACCCTGATACTATAATACCGTTGAGACAAAAGCATAGATATAAACATAAGTGGCATTATGCGTCACGTATGCCTGGGAATCTATTACTTGACACAGATTGAATTCAATGTCAACCACAGCCCATTTTCATTTCGGATTTAAAACAATAACGGCGGGTTATTACTATTAGAATATTCTTGACAGACCCAAACAGTGGGCAAAAAATAATAAGAAATCATTTCCTCTGAACTCTTTTTTCCGTGTAATATCTCACCGAATAACAGGCCACCATAAAAATAAAACAACTAAATTCTGATGTTCATTCGATGGGTTATTGATACGAAAATGCAGGTAACCAAGGGCGATTGCAAGGGGATTGATTAATTTAAAAAATATATAAAAAATGCTGTGGTAGAATTATTTTATACCCCATTCGAAAATACCTATATGGTATCTAAAAAATCATTTCAATATGATTTTAACTAATACCAAGTTGTATATATTTATATCAGAAGCTTATTTATAAAGATATTATGTGAAAACTTATAATAATGTTTTAGTCATAGATATAAACATAATATATCGCATGAGTAACTAAATGCGTGTTTAGTTCAAGTGGATCAAGTGGCCAAAAATATCAGTTACCTGTGCAAACATTATACTGTAAACATCTCTCTTCATATCTTCAGTTATATTTCACAGTAAAATGGGTAAATGCATTGTTACTATATGTCATATGGACTCAAACATAATTAAAACTAAATTTGAGTTGAAAGCAATATTACGTTAATGCTCGACCACCGGGAAGTATTGCCACAACCACTCTCAGGGGCCACTATAAATGTGTTGAGTGAGGCAGACACACTTATACCTTTATCGAATAGTACAACAATACACGGTCTACACGAATTATTTATATGCAATGCGATATAATGTTTATATCTAGGCTTATGAGATATTTATGAATAAGAAGATTTAATATGTAATTTTATATACAGGGTGGACTTGAAATAACTAAGTATATTTAAGGGGGTTGTAAGATATCACAAAAATAAATTTTAATTTTTTTTTTTTATTTAAAATAATAAAAATTATTGCTTAACTCCTAAAGTATTTAAACAGACACAATACACACGCGATACCCACTACTGTGTACTTCACAGAAACAGCTAATTCCAATAAGGCGGTCAAAACTCAATTCAAAAAGTATGAAATATTCTAAAGCCCCTAAAATATTCTCAGATAGTTCTAGTCAACCCTTAATATATATTTTTTAAATTGTATAAAAGTGTTGATTTAGCCTCTTCGTAATTCGTTTACCTGTTATAATTAAGGTTTTAGAACGATGGGGATTTTATTAATATTATTTCCTATCTCCCAATCGCAATACCAGATCAAATTATTTTATTTAAATTCAAGTCAAATATAAACCTATGACCACAGTATGTTTAGCAAACTATCCTTCTTGTAATACTTGAATTCAATTCACGTTGAAATAACAATCGAATTTATTTAACTGAGCCGTTATGCACATAAAACGGTTTGTTTAATAATATTGATTGTGATAAAGTAGTCAGCAATGCAGGTTGGAAGTCACGCATTGAGCTAACTGGGCTATGAAGTCAGTACCTCCGCAATTATAAGTGCTCAGTGCGTGGATCATCTCGACAAATAATCTGTATGTGTATTTGTATCGTGATTTCTCCGACACTTATTATTATTATTGATCTAGACCGAATCGAAGTGCACGTTTTCTCTGTAAACGCGTTAATAAATGAAGGGCGTGCGTTAATAACAGCCTAAGTCCACTTTTTTTCGAAAATGAGATACTTATGCCATCTTGTTGCTTATACCAAGAAGCATCTTTTTTCTTTTTAAAAAAGTGATTTTTTTAGATAATGATTAGTGATAAATCAATTATAAGAAATAGGCTATTCGCTAATAACGACCCATATAAGTACACAGAAGTACAAAGGAACAGCTCCTTCACCTTGCGTCTCGCCTTCGTTTATTCTAATGGACTTAGGCTGTTATTAGCGCACGCCCTTCAAATATCGACTTCGGTAATCACAAATAATAGTAGTATTTGTTTTCATAATAAAAAACTTCAAATATCCCTGTATGCATGTTTATAATAGGTTTTTATTACGTACTCTAAATTTAAATCAAAGGAAATATTCAAAATCCATCTTATTTGTGGGAATTAATAATTATTTCTAATATTTAAAATCAGGTTTAATTGCGAGTAATTTTCAATTTCTGTTACGAAATACACATTATATACATATATATATATAATTCATCATAAAAGGAAAGCATGAACCATCATCACCTTGCCATTACAGGAAAAACCTAATGCGGTTCGGCAATGATAATGATGTCATCCTGTTGCTTATACCAAGAAGCATCTTTTTTCTTTGAAAAAAAATGATTTTTTAAAATGATATCTAGTAATAAATTAATAAAAAGAAATAAGCTATTGACTAAAAACTGCCTAAGTCCACGCGCCAACCGCTAAAAACAGCCCAAGTCCATAGAAGTACAAAAGAACAACTCCTTCCCCTCGCGTCTCACCTTCGTTTATTCCGATGGACTTAGGCTGTTATTAGCGCACGCCCTTCAAATATCGACTTCGGTAATCGCAAAGTCCAAGTAGCAATCGCTCAAAACCAGTAGTTGTTCAAGAAAAACGCGTGAAACTTTTATTTCATTATTGATGTTGTTATAAAATTTTAGATTTGAACAAAGAGATAAATTTCCTATGTAATGACTTTTACTTTTTTTAAGCCGCCTTGTGGCCCAGTGGTTAGTGTAACAGATTCGTGAGTGAAGACTCCCGGGTTCGATTCACGGCACCGGAGTCACTTGGTAGATCTAGCTTAGCAAACTAGATCTTAAGTACTCATTGCTGTGTGGTGGCCTGGGAAACCATCTCTACTATATTCTCCCGTAAAGGCCAAGGTGGCCTGGCCAACCCCTTATAAAGGGACTCCCGCCAATAGGGAAGGCGTCACGATATATATTACTTTTACTTCAGATTTTCAAATCCATTACAACATTATAAACGTTATTAGTAAAGTTTAAAATTTAGATTCCCAATAATTTAGTCCGATGGACTATGTATTGCACAGTTAAAGTGCAGTGGTTATAGTATTAAATCTCGCCCCGAAAAAGAGTGTGGATGAAGAAGGAGAGAATAGTATTGGTCAAACTCGTGATCTGTGGAAATGGTTTGCTTGGAAGAAGTGTAATTACAATTTATTGTCAAAGTTGGTCGGGAAGTTATGCGAGCTCGTTATCTTGGCCGAACAACTTCCACCGCTGCTGCTGCTCGAGCTTCTGCCGCCCTTTCCACCCTCCATTGAGGTTTTCTGCACCCTACCACCTCTTTTATCATACACAACACGCAGGATTGCCAACAAACAATATATATAAATATTCAATATTATTAGAGCTACCACTTGTATCTGAGGGTTAAGCTAGTAGGCGTACGAGTTATGGCTTGACAACAAAATATTAGTAGTAAAGTAATGGATTCCCATGCATATGTCACCGTAAACGTACATCGTCTCTACGATAGTAGAGTTACTTATGATTGTTTTTTTTTAAGTAAATGCCTCGTCTGAGCATCGGGCGAGGCACAAATTGACAAAAAAACAATCAAAAGTACAGCAAAGCTTCTTTACGGTGTATATTTAAGGCGACGAACGCCTAGGGATCCCAAGCTTTACTCATAACGGAACCACCGATATAAATGCCTCATAACTTGATGTATAAATATCAAGATGGTTGAAGAGTGAGATGATTGGTCGAGGTGGGAAACTAACGGCCAATCATGGTATAGCCTCTGTCAAACTCACTGTTCCGTACTCCATTCCGATCACTTGTCAGGCCTACTAATATCTCGGTGGTTCCGCTCATACGCGATTTATTTGTGTAAACTTGTTTCTTTGTATAGCTCTAAACTCATGAGCGTATTATATTCATATTCGTAGTTTCCGTTTCTTCAAGCTGTATCAAAGTTAAAGCCGTTCATAGCCGATGTTTTGATTGAAGCCATTGACATGAGCCAAAGTGACGAATTCGTCACGAGAAATATGCCTGTTTTTTGCTTTAGCTAAAGCTCACTGATATTGACGATTCAAGATTTGACAGTTTGTAGCACAAGTTAAATCTTGAAGAAACGCATTTTGCGCTCGAGATTTATTTCGCGTTGAAGAAACCGGCCCTTATAGACGAGTTGGAATTGCGAGTTATTTCCATACTGACCACATGATACTATGTGCGAGTAGGATCAATAGGCAAGCTACTGTCATGTACGAGTAACTCTCGCTGTGTAACCAGCGCATAATATTAATGTGTCTACAAAGGAATTTCATCTTAGAGTTAGAGAAAGTCTAATACAAATCGTCTTATTTCTAGTGAAATGCTACAAACGGCTGTCATTGGTAGTATTTTTATATAATGATTAGTTAGGACCGAATTAAACGAAGAACAGAATGCAATTTTACAGAACTTTTTCATCTCTGTTACATTTATTGAAAAGCACATTTTGTCACATGTTTTTTAGAGACAGATTCATATGTGTAAAGGTTAATTTAATATTTTTTTAATCCGGCACATCTATGGTTAGGAATATTTCTTGAAAGGAATACATTTTTGAACACATATATTTGCATTTCTAATACGTTTAAATGGAGTCCCAATATTTTTTTTGATAAATATTGCATTATATTACTATCAATTCAAATTCGATTAATATGTAAAATGTGTTACTAACTTGATTCTTCATATTTTTTTTGTAAATTATGTTTTATGTATTATTATACAGAGTAAATTCATCTTCATGACCATTTTGTGATTTTCCAGTTAAAATAATATCAAAGAACTTAATTAGTCGAAGTACTTTTATTTCCATCGGTATTTTATTCAGAATTATGTTTCTTCCGAAAATCTCACTTGTCATCATTCATATGATGCACAATTTTATTACACATTAAATAATAAATATAAATACTAGTTCGGCCCTGTAACCCGTTCGAATTTTCCTTGGAAATTAAATCGCACAAGCGTTGTACGTGACAAGCATAATCCGGCCCTGCATCGCTAACCGCATTATCTTTCTCTCTTCTATCTGAAGACCCACTTTATTTCTATCTTCATTTATACAATAAAAATACACACTTATATTCATAATATGAGTGGCGTATTTGATTTATTAAATTGGCAATATCGTAATATGGAGTGTGGGTACATAATTAATATGCGTGTATACATTATAATGGTGTAGATAGATTTGGCTGGGTGTTTAGAACATGGTTGGTGGTTAGCCATAAATAGCGAATGCACCCGCTGTTTGCTTTGAACTAAACCTATAACCAATTTACTATATTATGTACACAAAATACCATTTAAACTATCAACCCAATAACGGCAATTTTACTCGAAAATATAATATCTAAGGTGAGGATAATTTTCACAACCAAACGCGTACCTAATGAATAGGTTAGTCTTGAAAAAAAACTTGTAATCTTATAAAAAAAAAAAATATATATATATATATATATATATATATATATATATATTAACTAGTGAAAATAGACATTCTAACTGCTATTACAGATTCACTGTAATATCTATACACTTAATGAATAATAACCATATAAATGCATACTTATTTGATTACCTGGTGAAATTGCAAACGCAAACGCACTTTCTCAAATTTATACTTAATTTTATATAAAGGCAGCCAAAGAATGACTAATAATATAAGAAAAAATACCTACATGTTTTCTTATATTTGTAGAAAATTTCCCTACTTTTTTTTCACTTCCAAGGCGCAAAGAATCATGACCAATTACGAAATAAAATACACATGTTATTCGTCATTGTTTAATTATAATTATGATATAAAAATATTTCTATGGAAAGTAATGTGAGGCAAAAATGTTTAAAAAAACATATTTATTTATCCCTTAATTATCATATTTTCGGTTATTCCCAGTATTTATTATAAACCTATTAACTGTATAGTCACAATTCAAAATCAGGTTAAAAAACCAATAACGCGTTCAAATAATTATTAAATACTTTTAAACTTGTATTGATATTTTTAACTAACGAGTGCTGCATTATCATCACTTTGACTTGGGATTCCCCGTAATGCTCTAGTGGTACTGCAGTTTGATTTATAGTATTATAAATAAATAATACTGAAAAGTCAGATCAACATCGTATTCAAAGTCTTTGCCTTATTTGGTTTAAACTAAATAATGTGACAGTTTGTGCGATACTCGTACATGACGCTGTTTATATTTAGTGAATTTTCTTTCTCGTTTAATTTATGATTTTTTTAATATTAATATAATTAAGGTTAGACCTTTATTCGTGCACGGTTTTATGGCTAAGTTGTTAAATTATCAAAACAATTCACGTAGACTGAGTTCGCATGTACATAACACAAACATGAGGTCGGTTATTCGTCAAATTAGGACCGCTAGTTTAGGCTTCAAATACTTCCACCACCCCCACACCACCCCTTTACTGACTAAAGGGTGAGAATATACACTGCATGAATACAGAACAGAAAACTTTTTGATATGAGACTTTGTGTATTTAAGACAACTAACAGAACCAATTCAAAACGAAGACGTGTGTTGAATAACAAGTTTCGATAATAATTCATCGGCTATTCTCAAGAATGATTTTTCCAATTGATTTTAAACTTGATTAAATCAAAAAATTTGGCATTTAAAAATGTTATAATATTATTAACAAAATAAAGCCATTTTTAGTTAAATTCGAAAATAGAATACGTTACCAAACAATTGCATGATTAACTGTTAAAATATTTTTACTATTCTAAAATATTATTATGGCTTAAAAATTAAAACCCCATTCTGCTTAGGTTAGGTTGAATTTCTATGAAAAAAATTAGGTGGTAAAGTAGGGGCTATTTATTAAAATTTAATAAAACCTTGTCTGAATGTTAAAAATATCTATTAGGTTATTAATTCAAAAACAACAGTTTGAGAATCAAAAAAATCTTTATTCTCATTGTTATTCTATATTGACACGAAGTGAAACAATTATAATTAAATAAATAAATAACAACATACAAAAATAAATAAATAAATAAGGTTTTTACAACAGAAACACAGCGACAGGCAGTCTAATGTGTACAAAAGTACACACTTTCACAAGGTTTTGTTTAAGAATTCACACAATCGGATAACAACACAAGGTAATTGAATTGTTGGTCTTTCTTAGGATGGTCGTCGTTTTGTCTTATGCGTCATTTTGGGCAGTCTGGTCATAGTAAAACTTGTAAGGGTCCACTGTGGCTTGTTTGGCAGGTCTCACCACGTAGTAGTTGCGCCTTCAAAGTTAAAAACTGCATGTTAAAAGTAACACATTAAAATATAATAGTAAATACCCATATTTACATTGTCGTCGAAACCATACCAAAGAACATGCGGTTAATATATTGGTGTGTTTACCTGTTGTGTCCGTCGGCGTGAACTTGGAAGGTGGTCTCACCGTGACCTCCATCATGGCTGAAGAGTTTCTTCAGGGCGATGATACCAGCGATAGTAAGGGCCACTTTACTGGCGATCAGGGCCTTTCCAGCAATAGCAGCCAAAGTCTTCAGGGCGATGCCTCCGACAACGCTGACGGTGGTGAACACGCCCAAAAGAAGGTATGGGAGAACTTTCTTGCCTAAAAATAATCAATAATGTAGTGCTTATGGCGAGGGTCATTACCATCCATGGCTAGTTGCACACGTGGTAATCCAACAACTGACTCACAAACGTATCAGGTTGGAACACGCGTCCGGTATGAATTTATTGACACACTTCATATTTATAAGAGAACACTTACTCTTTCCTCTTCCTTCGCTGGCGAGGTCCATGGTGAGGGTGTGAGTGTTGATGAGTTGTTGGAATTTGCTTTGGAGTTGAGCATCTAACTTATCTTCAGCAGACATGGAGGAGAGGAAACGAGGTTGTTCCACAGATGTGGCTTCAGAGCCATTTTGCTTTACGAGAACAAGGCCATCACTCAATTGAATATTGTCCTATAAATAAAAAATAATAGTTATAATAAACTATAATAATTAGTTTATAGTAAGTAGTGTCATTCATTTATTAATTAACTATCTGGCAACATCGCCATCAATAAAGCGCGTCTTTTGTTTGTATGTTCCATATTCAAATAATATCCATAGCACATTCATTCACGGTTGAACACATTTATTTGAGGTGATTTTTAACCTGATCGACGGCACGGCTGAGGGCATTGAGGGCCTTTGATTTCAGGCAGGTGGTAATTTCAGGTGCTGAACTGCAGTCATCGTAAACCCTTTGGAGGACGGCGAATTCGGCTGATGGCCACCATGATTCGGTCTCGTCGGCTCTGGCTTCTTCAGTCCTGGGAACCCGAGCAGCCTGGGTGAGGCAAGCCATGAAGGCCACAAGTGCGACAATCCTCAAAGAGCACATCTTTGTAATGAGTAGTTCTCCCAACTGTTTGATTGGTAGCTGCAAGGCGACTGATGGTTGTCCCAGCTCACCAGCCACTATATATACGGCCGCTTACATAATTGAGCTGAAAAATAATTCATACGCGAGGCATTTCTATCATTTTCTCCATCGCCGACGTGAAAACACACCATAGTCACACGCCATACATAATTATGTCTAGAAATCACATATACACACGATACACCATACTTTGTCCAGCTTTGCTAACTTTTTTACCGCGTGCAAAAGTGACAGTCGCAAAAGTGAAATACCCATTAGTACCAGTCTCGATGATCGTTAATGCAAATTAATCCTTTCGATCAATAACTATTCCCATTTACAAGTCTTCAACATATGAGGCAATCGCTGTAACGCCAAACCAACAAAAATATTTTTTTATAAATCAGACACCTTGAAAGTCAGTATAAGATCATATAGTTTGAATGCAGAAAGGGCTGTAAAAATATCGACGCTGGAGAGGAAAAAGTTCTTAAGCTACATTTGGACAACTTTACAATGTTATTTTTTAGACAATAATAATCATAACCTTACTCCTATTGTAGAGATTTAAAATGATTCCTTTTCAACTTGAAACGGAATAAAACCCCCTATTTATTGTATGATGATATTATTAATAACAATTTATTTCTTTTCGGCAAATTAATGTTTTTTGGTAAAATTTTCTCACTTTTATAAAGAGTTCGACCATTCGACGCAGAAAAAAGGCGATTCCAGTAATGTATACAATTCAATATTCACAAAATTGATATGTTTTCAATCATAAACTGCTTAAAATTACAATAAACTCAAGAAGCCACTATCAGTATACATTATTAATATTTAAATTAAATCAAATAAGCAATTAGCGATCAAATCTATTTAAAAAATCGCGTCCACAGGTAACGAATTATTATGCATACAATTTTGTCATTAAAATTTCAAATGTTTAATTTGAAGTGAAAAAAAAACTGTATATCATCAAAACTCTTTTAAAAGTTTTCATCGGATGATTTCAATTTAAATTAAATAAAAATGACAATTTGTTAAATGATTGCAAATTACAAAAGTGTTATTAAGTCTCAGATGAATTAGAACACAATCATTAAATCAATTCCAAAGCCTGCTTGACTTAAAAAGGTGGAAATCATAATTTATAACATATCTAGGTGTTTTATTTTCGGCACTCTTCATTTTGAAAATAAGTTGAAATGAAATGGATTGGCACTTTTAAAATAATTCAAATAATGTTATATCTAGGTAGTAAAAAGTAATAATAAATAATTTAATCATAGTATGTAATTAAATACGAGTGTCAAATTTGAGAAACAAGCATTATAATATTATTCTGCAAGAAATAAAGTGTAATTTGGCCAAAAATAATCGAGAATTATAAAAATAATAGAAGAAACCATTTCCAGTATTGACATTTTTTGTTGAATCAATCGCAAAGCTAATCTTTTTTAATGAATCGATTTATCGGTCGGAATTAACAAACTGGGAAATTTATGTTGTCTTGAACTTGATACTTCAAATAATAATCATTTGTATCACGCACATGCAACAATATGAAATTAAAAAGTATTAATTTGGCCACTGCACAAATTAATAATCGTTGATTAATCAGTTTATACGCTTTATAAATCTCGGTCCGTTGCGCATTGCGATTATTAACTGTGTTTTACCATAAGCCAATCTAATAATTTGTATCTCTTTATATAAATAAATAGGTAAAGGTTTTTAATAAAATAGATCAATTAATAAAATAAATGTTTTCAAAAAATTGCGCCAATTTTCGTAAATGTCACTTTGACATCAGTTGTCAGTTGGACGTTGTGAGGTTAGGGCGAATAATGTTTTCTGGATAAAATATTAAGAACTGATGAGTTATTTTAATAGAAGGTATATTTAAAATAATATCAAATAATTACAAAAAAAAATATATAATAATTTCTCTAGTCCTATTCAACAAACTGGGCTTATTTGCTTTTTATTTATATAAAACATGTACTTCTTTCTATATTGTGAAAGACCATTTATTAAAATCTTATATATATAAATAAGAATTCAGCGATTGCCATACTAACTAATATATATTATTAATTATAAACTTAAATCTATAATATAATAAAAGTACAAATAATACAACATAGTAATTTTATGTGAAAAAAATAGGCCTGCTGTTTCCATAAGTAAGCCATCCAATGTTAAGTTCACATTATATATATATTTCTCAATTTATTCTAAGTTAAGCATTTAAATTTACCTAAACACTTCTAAAAAAACTCTTCTTACATCTAATTTCCTCTTTAGGTCTTGACCTAAAAATGCTTCGATATAACCTCATACGGCTTAAAACCATTTTTACAACAATTACAGAATATGGCAGAGGATCTGAATTTCAAAGGAGATAATCCGGGAGCAGTTCGTTTTGGAAACTTCATAAATTATTATCAATTTCACCCACCCAATAGCAGAATAGAAAGCTTGCCAAAGGATATATGGGACATTCCGGGGAGAGAAACATGTGCGGTGCTGGATATTGGCTGTAATTGTGGAGATCTCACTAAAGCTTTACATGGATTTTTATCAAATAATTCCAAATATTCATCCATTCACACATTAGGTATTGATATCGATCCCTGCCTCATCGACAGAGCCAATGAAAATTATATTGAAAATGTTTCATTTGAGTGTATAGACATAATGTCTGACAAAGCTACGGAACAATTGAATCAGTACCTAGAAAAATTAGATCGGAGGAAATTCGACATGATTTTTTGCTTCTCTGTCACCATGTGGATACACTTGAACTTCGGCGATGAAGGTCTTGGAAAGTTTCTTCGTATTTTAAAACAATATTGTGACTTTATCATCGTCGAGCCCCAACCATGGCTCTGTTATAAAACTGCCCTGAGGAGAATGAAAAAATCTGCATCAGAAACATTTCCGTTGTTTGCAGATCTGAAGATAAGAAACAATGTGGCCGACGTAATCGAAGAGGATATAACAAAAGACAATTTTATAAAAATTCACGAGACCATATCAACAAAATGGAAGAGGAAATTATTATTTTTTAAACGTAATAAAATATATTAAAAATAAACTATTCTTTTTTTACGTGTTCCAAAATAAAACAAATAATATTTTGGTATGTACAAAATTGGAGCAAACATAAAGTGTACCAAATCAAAGCAACCATGAAATAGATTTAGCAATTGTATAATTTAATAAATTTATCAGTGTATGCTTTTTTTAAATTATCTCATTTTTTTATTTCATTACTTTCTCAAAAATTATTTCAAATATTCATCATTTTTCTATTATTCGTTCTTAAAATCATCCCAAGAGTCACTAATTTCTCAAAATAACACAAGATGCATGATGGAGCAATTGTTCAGTATAAAAACATCATATACTACTGTCCGAACAATGGCAATATTTTGTGAGTGAAATTAAAGAAAATATAATTAGAATCTAGCATTGTGAATTTTTAAAAAAGATTCAATCTTTTCTTTACTTCTACGGTTTAGTTTCAGTTTCATCAATCAATTTAAAGTTCGAGCCCTCATACTACTTAAATAAAAAATAAGTGAAAAGGCCTTAAGACATTTTTAACCTTATTGTTCAAATTGAATGAAATGCAAGGATTGTAATGTGACTATGAATATTTATGTCATGAGTCTCATGTTAATACAGAATAATTATTATAGTCATTGATGTATATCAAGTAAGACTTTCCCTTTTTAATTGTGTTGTAATTCTGTTAATAACAAATTATCAATCACACTTAAAAAAAAACAATAATTGGTTTGCGATTTTTAATAATTTATTTCTATTTATGTTGGCATTGTTTCAACACAATATTGTTAAACAAAAACAATATTTCCTATTTATACTATTTTTGTACATTACTTTAATAAGGAATTCGTTACCATAAAGATAAAACTATTTACACATCCTACTTCATATAATGTACAATTATTTTATATCGTCGTGTATATAAAGTTTTTCAATTATACAATGTTGGTAAATGGATTTTTTTCTTTTCAAAAACTAGATTTAGGCAATGTAAAAATTTCACTTTTTTTATTAGTTTGTCCCATATAGATTTATTTTAATGGTATTGAGGATTAAAATAAATAGTGAATATATTAGCCTTAAACTCTAGCATTTTATAATTGTCAGCCGGTCACTTCTTCATGTCCCGCTTCGAATTCTAACTTGACATCTGCGGAAAGTCCTTCAACATCTACTTCAGACTCGGAAGCGTTCAACATATTTAATGTTACCTGTATGAATATAAAATATTTAAAAAATACAACATATGCATATAATATTCATTACATACCTCGGCACTTTTTCCAATTAGGGATTTCTGCGAGGATTGATTTTGACCAGAGAGTTGGGAAACTGACTGACTATTTTGTGACTGTTGACTATTAACACCTCCGCCAATTTGTCTAACAGATATTCCGGCATCTTCAAACGCTTTCTTTTTCAATGTCGTCCGAATTTGAGAACTATAGACAGATATCAACAAATTATTTAATCATTCGTCTCATTGGTGTAGTTTTTGGAGAGATAAAGAAATTGATATGTACAATGGGAAACTTACACCGTCCTATTTTTAATATGATGGCTGAGTTTATTTAAATCTTCTGCAAAATTGTGGACACAAATTCTGAGCATTTCAATTTCTTCATCTGTCCACTTACTCCTACACAATGATATAATATTATTAATAATTAGAAAAAATTCAATTTAAAATTGTCTTGCTAATTATTGTATTTCAATATGCGATGCTTGCATTAGTGATTTAATAATACTTGATGAATAAAAAAAGGCTTGATTTAAATTTAAGTATAAATTTTAAATTCCATATAAAACAGGCATGTTTTAATAATTTTATATAAAAATGTAAATATAGTGTAGAATAAATGATCTGGACTTGCACATAGCAATCTATGGATAGGCTTCCTGAATAAGTTTTATATATTAAAACTAGAATTACAACAGTAAGCTTAATAATTTTTAACTGAAATACTAGAACTGCTCACTCTTCCTGATTTTAAAATGAATTAACCTTACTAACCCGGCTGGAGATTCAGCCATGGGATGAAGTTGCATTGTCATCTCAGCCAATTTATTGAAAGCTGCACCGGCCTCGGTAAATATTTCTCCTACCTAAAAAAAATACCAGAATAATTGAGTGAATATATTGCAAAACATAATCCACATTGTTGACATTGAAAGGTTAGGCGGCGAACAAGGTTATGAGCGGTTGTAGTCAATAAAATAAATTACCTTCGCTGCCGAATTACTCATAATGAAGTCTTCTGTAACTTTTGATACTAATGTGAATAATAATCTGTATATTGTGTTCGATATTATTAAATGGTAATTGACAGAACAACAACGCTGACAACGACCGCGTCCCCCGCCAATATATATGTCAATTGAATGTTGCCACTACTAGTTAATATTTTTTATATGATTTCATCCACTTTATTAATTTTATGATAAAAATCAATATTAAAATTCATCAATATTTCATATACATAGTACATGCATAAAAATACAGATTATTAGACTAATTTTAGAATACATACTGTTTTGAACGATGAAAACACTCGAACCGATGTCAATAAAAACATCTGTCATTTGTACGGGGGAAAATGGATGAAATTCAAGAAATTAAATCATATTCGAGTGTTCAAGACAATATAATTGAAAGCCCTATTGAGATTGAAGATATTAAATTAGAGGTGAAAGATTCTAATGATGAAAACACAAATGAAATCGAGGACTATATTGAGATTAAAGATATGAAATTAGAGATGAATGATTCTAATGATGAAGAAATAGTTGAAATTGAAGAATCTATTGAGGTTGAAAGTATCAAATTAGAGCTGAAAGACTCTAATCACGAAGATACAAATGTAATCGAGGACTCTATTGATACGGAAGATATTAAATTAGAGCTGAAATATTCTGATGATGAAGGAAAAAATGAAGACGAGGAATGTTTAGAATATTCTAACAGTGATGACAAGATTAATGAAGGTTCTCATAAAGTCCTTATCAAGTATCATAAGTGTGATCTGTGTGACTATAAGACTAGATTTAGAACAAGCCTAACTTATCATAAAATGGCACACGTCGGAGAGAAACCATTCAGTTGTGATCAATGTGGTTATAAGTTCCTACTGAAAAACAGTCTAACACGTCACATGATGACACACACCGGAGAAAGACCGTACAGCTGCGATCAGTGCAATTATAAGAGCAGACAGAGTGGCACGCTAATACTTCACAAGATGAGACACTCCGGAGAAAAACCATTCAACTGTGACCAGTGTGATTATAAGGGCAGCAGGAGAAGCAGTCTAAGAAGTCACAAAAAGAGACATAACAAAGAAATACATATCCTTTAGCTGTATGTAGTGAAGATTTGAAATATAACACAAGGACACACACCGGAGAATACCATATTTATACAGATATCTATCAGATTTTAATATCTATAAATCATCATGGCCAAATATATTTAAAAAAAAACTTAATCTGACTTCTTCCTTTATCCAGCATAATTTAGTGACCAGCTTTAAATTATTTCTTTGAGAAAAATATTCAATGAGACACTTTTTTCAAAAGTCACTAGATGGCACTAAAATAAATGCATATTCTATTACTAATTATTTTTATTGTATGCATTTTAAGACTTGTCTATATTTATAAAAATAATTAATATTCAATAAAAAATGCAACACTACAATCAAGGTGATTTAACAGATTTTACACAACAGTAATGATCGATAATTCATAATTAGTGTTGTCTAAGACTTTTCTACTAGGCCCGTCATCTTGATATTTATATATCCAGTTGTATGGTCAGCCAATATATCATTGGTATTAGCCCAATCCGTTTCTAATATCACGAGCCGCCACTGGTATAAATTCTACTTCTACCAATGCACATCGTTTAGTTTAAGATACGATTTACTAAAAGTCGATCATTAATAACAAGTGAAAGTGTGTTGTTTCTCTTAATCTGCATAATAAAAATGATCCAACTATAGAATTATTTTATGTAGTCGCTCTTAGGTTGAATTTATAAATCTATGATTGAGGATAAAACTTCAATTAAATGCAACTTAATCCCAGCTTACGTGATCGTTTTATTTTTTTATTGATCTGTTTTAAAAATAAAAGTCGACGGAGAATACATTAAGGTTGATTAAAATGCAAATTTACAACATCTCTCTTATCTGAAGGACAGTAAATGTTAAATAGAGTAAACATATTATAATTTCACAAACCAACATTTGTTTGTCGGAAATGATTTTAAACTTAAACATGCCTATTCACAATCGCCCCATCCCAGATGTTTGATCTTTATTAATTATATTTTATAATGGGTAATTTATAAAAATGTGTCGGATGGTGGTTATAATAAGTTGCGCAATATTAACGCCAGAGGAGAACGCCGCTCGACTAAATACGTCGATCAGTCGGGATTTGAACGCGAAACCCGCCACTTGTACGATTCGGCATTCGTTCTCAAGTGCATCGAGATCTAATATTGTACAATACGCATCCAAAATATGCAAAATCAGCATTGAAAACATTCTGAAACCGTAAGTATCGAGCATGAATAATTCATAATAGATTATTATTTTCTATTTATCTATTTCTAATTAACATTATACACAATATAACAAAGGTCGGCGAGATTTTACAACACTGTTGATTTGTTTGAAGAGATAATTTATTAAATTATTTCATTTAGCGATGAACTTTCTCCAGCACCATGTGGTTGGTACGAAGTTCACCATGACACCATCATTTTCCCCATGATATACCGGTTTTATTATTATGATCTACTTTTAGGACTTTTATTATTAATGTAATTTTAATATCGAAAACAACACGCGGCTATAATATGGTCACCAATGCGTTTATTTGCCGATTGTAACTTGATTTAACGATTTGCTTATCCCAAACTCTTGAGCCGTTTATCTCAATTTGTCAACAAACTGTGTGTGTAATTTTATGGAATGTACCCATTTTTAAATACGAAAATGTATATTATATATTCATTTTATCAGCTTATATTTCCACGGTCAACATAGACGATAGACAGCAAGAATGTTTTCATTTGAATAAAATAATATATGTAATGTAGGAAGGTTATCTAATTATGCACTTGTGTATTAATAAGTGGTCTTGGCTTGGCGAAAAATCTGGCTATTGAAAATTACTAAAGTCAAAATATTAAAATGTGCATAAATTTCTTACATAACATGAAATTATGTGGTTTCCTTTACATTTTATCGAAAAACATTATCCCACTGGAGTGTGACATAATTCAATTTTCAAACTTTAAATAATACTCCAACAATACTGAAAAACTGTATTTACATATTTTATAACGGTATCACTAATCATAACCATTTACGGTTAAGTAGTTCCTCTTTGCGCGTGTCTAACAAACATTAGAACAAATATAAACGACTGGTAGAATATTAACTACGTTAGAAATAAGAGAGGTTTATTTTTATACAATACACGAATACTTAACAACATTTAATTCATGATCTATAAAATTCTTTAAAAGCTTATGAAATCGGATGTATTGCACCATATTTCCTTATCTACTTATCTTATAATCACGGCGCCTATATAAATTTGTACAACTCGGTAAATTTTCAATTGGATTTGTGTTTGTAATTGTATCTAAAATATAATATAACGCACGTTTATCATTAAAAACTATCTATGTAAAACATTGACAATATTCTAAAGTCGTGATAGTCTTGTATGAGCATTAAAATTAAAATAAACTAGATAGTTTCGAGTTGATACTAGACAATAAAACATTGGACTATGTTTGCACCTATAATAATATTTCAAGGATAACTATTTATTTATCAAGCATGATAATTAAATATTAACTATTGTTTTTTTTAATAGTATCTATCCTATTTTGTGTTGCAATTTAAATACAGCCAACATTGTTTGGCATTTTTGAAGATTTTTTAATTTAACCATGAACCGATACAAAGGTTGGCCTCTATATTGAGGATGACAATGGATGTGTCATTTGCATTCATTCCAATGGATAAAACTATCATAAATACACCGTTACACTCGCCTTGGTATTTGAAATTATTAAAATTAAATCTAATCGTTTACATATCATAACGGTGAATTCGTATTTTTTTACAATAGACATGTGCAACAGGTTTGGACGATAAAGAAATGTGGTTGAATTTTTTTGTTCATGATCGATCTTTGGACTGTATTTAAAATACAATACCTACAACATGTTCAAACAAACATATCTACGACTGGGTATAATCACATTTTTATAAATAATATTATTATTGATACATACATTTTTATCGGTCATGACTGTTTTAGAACTGGAGCACATTCAATTGCATTAATTTATTTATTGTTATTAGAATATGTTTTAATAAGGCATGCATAATCGTGACAATTATTATGTGCATATTGAGATCAAGTGAATTGTATTGCGTTTTTTTTAAATAAAAAAAATATATTCTATATAAAATAAATCAAATTTTAAGGTTCGGGATGATTTTCGGAATTATTCGGTATATTAAACAGACAGACAATCATAATTAATTAATTTAATAATACAGAGAGGACAGTAGATTTATATATACATACAATCCTAATTAATATAGTTTGATAATCCAAACTTATTATTCTTAAAACAGTGAACTAGCTATTTAACTCGAGAGTAAAATCTCGGGAAGTGTTGTATTTTAGTGCAATAATTTGTAGTACAAACCAATTTATTGTATAAAAATGAACTGTAACTCAAGAGTTAGGTAGGTTAGGTTAGGTTAGGTTAGGTTAGGTTAGGTTAGGTTATTTATGAAAAAACGTATTTTATCTCAATTAATACCTAATAATATCACAGTATGAAAATTTCTTGTGCAATATGCATAAAATTAAATAATTTACCTTTTTTATGAAACAGCAACCCCAATTCATTTTCTCTTAACATATCTGAAAAAAAATTAATATTTTTTGATCGAATATCTGCTATCGAAATCTCCGTTGAATGAGTTAATATATTGATATTTAATTTTGACAAAGCATTTGTTTTTGTATATTTTTTTTTTGAAAACCACGAGACAATTGTTTAATGTAGGGTAAATACAAAATGCATTACTTGGAATTAAAATTTACTTGTTGTTTTAATGTTATCTGTTAGTTTTTTTTTTAATTTACGATCTCTCAACGTTTGCTATCTTCTTGAATTCATAAAAATATTTTTTCCGGCCACCCTTTCAACACTTCACCCAAAAGTGACAAGTCCCGATCACGTGACTTTTGCCTCCTGAAAACAACCGTCATATGCTTGACAGCTGTCATTGGGATCGGTCGTTTTATTTTTCACAAAAAAATTGTAAATAATTAATTCGCGACACATTATTAGTAGTCGTTATCGATTTTGAGAAGTCTCAAGTAGTGCTTTTAGAAAGTGGAACGAGTAGACATGCACACCCTGTATACTGAAGGTCGCTGAAAAGACGGTAAATAACAATAATTTATTATATCTATACGGACATGTTTTGTCAAAAGTTTACATTGAGATTATATTGCTAGCATAGTGATTTATTTCACTATATAGGACAACAATGAATATTTCAGACGTTATATGTATTTATTGTATGCACATTTATTAATATGATATGCAAATAGACGCGTCTTAAAAATCAATAACAATCATTATTATGCAATGCAGTTCGTCGACATTATTTGAGCAATCATATCTGGATTAGGTATATTTTAGATATTAAATATAACTGGATACAAGAAACTTTTCAGTATTGGGGCACTGCATAGGTTACCTTGTTTAATTTTTGTAATTTATATTTTATTTAGAACCTTTCTTCGCAGATATATTTTCAAGCACTATTCACAAAATAAGTATTATATAAATCGTACATAAAAGGTGACAGTTTTATTCACCCACTTGACCCAGATTAACGTGATTTTTTTTTTTATATAAACAATACAAGAAGGGCAGAATTACAATAAGTATAATATATTGTATTGCCTGTAATTTACGTCTTAAAACGCATTTTTTAATATTATTTGTGTATAAATTAACTTAAGTAAACGTAGTAAATTATTTTTCGTTTATTTTATACGTAAAATAATTTGGCCAACAACATAATATTGTTATTTTGACTGCGTAATTTGACCTTAGTGTATCACAAACAATTTTCGGAAATAAATCTTTCAACGAATTGTTTAACACAATACCACTTATATTATTATTTATATTGCAATATAAATTGCATTTTACAATCTCTCTCATTACAAAACTCTCAAGTAAATTATTTTGTCGTGACACAAGAGTGACCACAAATTATTATTTATTTAAATTATGTGTAATTAATGTAATTAATAAAAAAATTATATCCCTTCTATGCTGTAAGCTGCATTAGTGCATATCACCAATTTAACTTGGACGCATTTCGATTTAGCTCTATCAAATAATTGAGTACATAGTTTATTTAAGATACCATCTTCAAAAGTTTTCTTTATCACATGTGCATTCATCTATGATAAGCTTGATTTATCAAAAAAAAAAATTTTTTTTTTTATGTAATGCCTTTTGAAAAATAAAATACTTTTATTGATTATATTTGTGTTATTTCATTTACTGACGAGTATGGTTTAAATCCATCATTATTATTTTTCATTATAATTAATAAAATATTAATCGAACTAAAAATTTTTACAGGCATAAAATATGGATCCAGGTTTTTACAAACATAATAGAAAACCTCATCCAGGAAAAAATGCGAATTGTTTTTCTATTCTCACTTATTGGTAAATAAATCATCTCCTTTATAATATTCAGTATTTTGACAGCATATTCTTAAAACTATCCTTAGCATATTAGCTTGACTGTTTAGATTTAGGGAATGTGCATTTTTACAGTTTAAAAATATTTTAATCTTCAGGTGGTTGAAGGAGATTCTATCAAAAGGTTTTGGGAAGCAACTTGAAATTGATGACATTTACAATACACAAGAAAAATTCAAATCGAATAATGTAGTACAAAAATATGAAATTTTTTGGAAACAAACAGAAGACAGTGGGAAACCATCTCTTTATAAAGTAATATGGAAAGCTCACGGTCCAAAGTTGTTCATTATAAATGCCTTGTATTCAGTCGTAGAAGTGACATTGAGGTACTAATCAGTCATCATTTAATAATTCCAAAATATCATATAATATAAAATGTATTTTCTTGTAGAATTGCCCAACCATTATGTCTCGGTGGTTTAATTTCTTACTTTTCTCCGGGACAGACCACGATGACCAAAAATGAAGCCTATCTTTATGCAACAGGACTGGTTATGAGTATGTTTATGAATGTGTTGATAGTGCATCCTTTCTTGCTTTATCTATACCACACGGCAATGAAAATACGAGTAGCATGTTGTTCTTTGATTTATAGAAAAGTAAGAATCAGCCAAAATCTTTTATTACTTATGAATGTTTTCATTTAATAAAATCTATTTTAGGTGATGCGACTTGATTTGAAAGCCCCATCATCGGATGGAAATGGATTGACGGGGAAAGTTATTAATTTACTAACCAATGACGCTAATAGGTTTGATATGGCTGTGCTTTTTCTTATGGAAATGATTCGGGCTCCCATTGAAGGTCTCATTGTTATTTTCATATTGTATTCTTACATTGGCTCTGCTGCTCTCATAGGAGTAGCTTTTCTTCTTTGCTTCATTCCCATACAAGGTTGGAAACTTTTTACTTACTGAGAAACGAATATTGATTAACAATAAAAATATTTACTTCAGCTTACTTGGGTCATGTCACGGCTAATTTGAGAAGACGTTCAGCATTGAAAACTGACAATCGAATCAGATTGATGAATGAAATCATACAGGGTATTCAAGTAATCAAGATGTACGCATGGGAAAACTGTTTTGCTGATATCATATCCAATGCTCGAAAGTAATAATTCAATAACCATAATTAAATATAATTAGTTTGATTGACATCAAATATATTTTTAGGAAAGAAATGAATATGATCAAAAAAATGTCCTGGATTAAAGCCATCACTGTTTGTTGTCTGAAACTAAACACTAGAATCTCAATATTTATCAGTATAATTGCATACATTCTATTTGGCAACAGCATAAAAGCTTCCAATATATTTGTGCTTTTTTCTCTGTATGATCTCATTAAGTTGACAGTCGTCGAATTCTTTCCAATGTCTATCATGTTTGTCTTGGACGCTTCAGTATCTGTTAAAAGAATTCAAGATTTCCTGATTCTCCCTGAACTCAGTACAGAGGATAGTCCGAATACCGAGGTGAAGAAAAACAACTTTGAGATGAACATTACAATTAATGGATTTGAAAAGTATAAAACTGATGAAGATAAAAATTCAGGTGAGCTTTCTCTTGAAAGTGCTATGAATGAAATCAAGGCTAAAAGTGACCCCAGTATGGGACTCACCATGAAAAATGTGAGTTCTACTTGGAATAGTCGTGATACAGACGGTAATGAAAAAACGATTGTTGCTTTGGAAGATATAAACCTCAAGGTAAATTAATTGCATCAGTCACAATTATCAATCATATGATTAAATTTTATATTTTTATCTAGGTTGCTCCGGGTGAAATGGTGGCTATTATCGGCCAGGTTGGCTGTGGTAAAAGTACACTTCTTCATGCAATCCTCGGAGAACTTCATTTAAAGGAAGGTTCTCATATAGAAACCGGGCCGATCTCTTACTGCAGTCAAACTCCTTGGCTATTCGAAGCTAGCGTAAGACAAAATATTGTATTCGGATTAGAAATGGAAACCCATCGATATAAGCGTGTTATAAAAGCTTGTCAATTGGAAGATGATTTTAAAATGTTACCACACGGAGATAAAACCATAGTAGGGGAAAGAGGTAATTATATTTAATCATATTTGATTTCCAATATGTGGTGGTTTATAATTTCTATAATAAATTTAGGTGTTTCTCTATCCGGTGGACAAAGAGCAAGAGTATCATTAGCGAGATGTGTCTATCGTAAGGCTTCAGTTTATCTTTTAGACGACCCGCTATCTGCTGTAGATGCAAGAGTAGCAAAGGCTTTATATGCTTCTTGTATTCAGGGTGTTTTAAAGAATTCAGCTGTTGTTTTAGCAACACATCAAATTCATTTACTGACCAGAGATGCTAAAGTTTGCCTTCTACAACATGGAAAAGTATATCCTCTTCATTAAATTATATTTAAAAAAAAATTCATGCAATCTTGTTATAATATATATATTTTTTAATATTAAGTCAGTATTCCAAGGTACTTTTGCTGAATTGCAATCATCAGAATCACAATTTGCTGAACTACTCCCTACCGAAATTGAAAATGAAGTTTCAAAAGAAACTAAACCTATCGATGAAGATACTCCAGTATGTATAGCATTCTTTTTTATGATGTTAATCTTCACAGTATTACAAGCCACAATTTTAATTTACCCTGAAAAAACATTTTTCTTGAATTATACATAAAATAACTAATAAGTATTTATGGCTAACAATTTGTTGACTAGAGATAAATTATAGTTTTATCAATTTAAACATACTTTACTATTATTTAAAATCTCCATAGGGATTTGCAAGAAAAACGAGCAGACAGCGAATTTGTTCAATTAGTTCTACTAGTTCAATAAACTCTGTCGATAATAAAGAAAATGTTATCATTGACGCTGAAGCACAAGCCGCTGGATCAGTAGGTGCTGGTGTTTATGCTGCGTATGTAAACAGCGGAGGATCAGCATTTACAATATTCCTTCTTTTATCCCTGTTTGCAATGGGACAAATCATGTTTTCTCTAAGTGATTTATGGATAAGCGAATGGTTAGTGTTATATTTATATAAATTGATAAGTTTCAGTTTTCATTTATTATATTCTCCTTCCAGGGTGAATCTTGAAGAGATGTCAAACTATGCAAATGCACTCAAAATGTCTGAAAATCCATATACAAATGAGTCGTCTTCTGAAAATTTTACATCAAAAGTCAATGACTGGGATGCTGTTTTAGCAGGAGATACAAATTCTTGGGGCTTAAGTAGACAACAATGCATATACATTTATTCCACCCTTATCGCCATAAGCATTTTGGTTACATCAAATAAGTTGGTGATGTTTTTCAACATGTGCATTAACGCTTCTATTAAATTACACGACACAATGTTTAGGTAATTAATTAATCTAGACTAGAATAAATCAACAGTTTTTTTAATGTATCAATTTTCAGGGGAATCACACGAGCATCAATGTATTTCTTCAATACAAATGCTTCGGGTAGAATACTGAATCGGTTCTCAAGAGATATTGGTACAATAGACATCATGTTGCCAGCTGCTCTCGTTGACTGCTTAGGAGTAAGTTTATTTTGAATATATAAATACATTTTTTTAATGTATATAATGTCTTTTAGTTCTTGCTTGAAATTATTGGTATTTTGGTGGTCGTGTGTGTTTTGAAAGTGTGGCTTTTAATTCCCACTTCTATCGTTGTCGTACTTTTGATCATAATCAGAGCGATATATATTTCAAGTGCAAGATCATTAAAACGACTCGAAGGCATCAGTAAGTTAAATTGGAGTTTTAGTTGGAAATAGTTTTGAAATTGATAATTTTTATAGGCAGATCTCCAGCATTCACTCACGTTAATGCTACATTGACTGGTTTGGAAACCGTAAGAGCGTGCTGTGCTCAAGAACGCCTTTGTATGGAATTTGATAGACATCAAGATTTACACAGCAGTGTTTGGGAACTTGTCATCCAAACAAATAGGGCGTTTGGTTTTTGGATGGACTTAGTTTGCTGGCTTTATGAGGCCATAGTTGTATACAGCTTTCTAGTATTCACCAGTGACGGTATAATTAATTATTGATATATAGTTTCACTTTATCTTTTGATAATTAATAATTTAAATATCATTTTATAGACACTTTGGGTGGAAAAGTTGGACTAGCTATTACTCAAGTTATGGCTTTGGTAGGAATGTGTCAATGGGGTATGCGACAAACTGCAGAAGTGGAAAATCAAATGACATCGGCAAGTCCTCTTATAAAATTAAATCAATTGCTTGAAAAAATTTTTATATATAATTATATTTCAGGTTGAAAGGGTAACTGAATACTCTAATTTGCCACCAGAACCACCGTTAGATACTGATGTAAATAAAGTCAAAGAAATATTCCCCAAATTTAATGTAGAAAAATGGCCGCAGAAAGGTTGTTATTTATTTATTATCTATAATCAGTTTGGATTTTACATTTTTTATAAATTTATAGGTGATTTGGAAATGAAAAATTTATATCTGAGGTACAATGTGAATGAAGATAATTACGTTTTAAAAAATATAAACTTTTCCGTGAACTCTGGTGAAAAGGTGGGAATTGTCGGTCGGACTGGAGCTGGAAAATCTTCTATAATTGCTGCATTATTTAGGTAATTAATTTTTTTTATTTATTAATTAAAAAAAATTAATGGCATTTGGCATTTATAAATTGGGCATTTATTTATAGATTGACTGAAACAGAAGGATCCATTATCATAGATGGAGTGGATATCGGAACATTAGGACTTCATCAACTACGCTCAGCAATGAGTATAATTCCTCAAGAACCGATGCTTTTCAGTGGAAGTCTCCGTGATAATCTGGACCCTTGGCAAAAATACACTGATGAGCAATTATGGGATGCATTATCAGAAGTAATAATTTCAATTGTCATGAATTTTAGATCTTTAAAATGTCATTTGACAAATTATTTCTAATCTCATCCAGGTGGAACTAAAAACTCCAGTATCCAGTTTAACGGGTGGATTAAACACGAAAATATCTGATGGCGGAGGAAATTTATCAGCTGGACAAAGACAACTTTTATGCCTGGCTCGGGCTATTCTAAAACAAGCTCATGTACTTCTCTTAGATGAAGCCACTGCTAATGTAGATCCAGAGTGAGTGTCATATTTATTTTATCCAATTTTTAATAAGATAGAAGTCTAAATTTTAATAATGTTTCTTAGAACGGATCACTTAATACAGAAAACTATTCGTAAAAAATTTGCCGATAGAACAGTTTTGACAATAGCTCATCGACTACACACTGTAATGGACTCGGACAAAGTTCTAGTTATGGATAAGTAAGTTGAGGAATCAATTATATCATATACATATATTAAATCTGATATTGTATTCATAGAGGAAAGGTTGTTGAATTCGGGCATCCTTACGAGTTATTAAATAAAAAGCTACCCCAACACCTCATGAGTAAATTGGGTATTCGTGATTCTAATGATGAAAGTGAAATAGATGAACGAGAAATCGAGGATATGTTTAATGATTCCACGAGTGGAGAAGGAATTTTCCGTGCCTTAGTTTACCAAACGGGACCCAAAACTTGTGAGATGCTATATAAAGTAGCGGAATCGGTATGATATTTTTATGATGTATATATTTTTATAATACTATAGTAGTATACTTTTTTTAAATATGTGCCTTTTAATTTCAGAGCTACAAGCTTCATCAAGATTCTAAAAAAGACAAATAAATGTCATAAGTTCCCTAATGATGTATATGTTTTTACTTATTTTACAAATCGTTTAAATTGCCTTACTGAAGATCTGTGATATTTAAAATATATACACAAACATAAACTGCGTACTTATAATATTGAAAAGTGTTACTTTCATTATTTGAGTAGTTAATATTTGAAACCAAAATGCCTTCGCTACTTAATTAAGCATCTTATTTGACTTTGAGTATTATTTGTCGTAATGTAGAGAATGATATGCCATTTATAATAATAGTTTATACAATCACAATTTTTACAAATGATTTTATAATATACATATTGTATTTGAATAATGCCATATAATGTGTGTGCCTATAAATAAAATAATTCAATTTAATAATTTCCCAAATTTAAAATGTATGTACATGTAAAATATCAGTATTAAATTGAGTATTTGAACTGAAATCAGTTTATTTTATTTCTTTTTTTGACTCCCACCCAAATTCCACGTTTTGTATTAACGGAGAAAAAGTGATGAGTGATTGTCAAAGGAATTTCAGTTTTAGACGTCTTTGTTATTTCAAAATTTGATAACAAATAAAATATAATCATTTTGCATTCAATCAATGCGAATCTGCTTCCTGTAGAAAAATATGAAATTAAAGTTTATTTTCATCAAATTATAAAAAATATTTTACCTATACAGTTCCTCGGTCCATTTCCGAATGGCAAATATGTATTGGGTATAATTTTGTGCTTGTTGTCCTCGGAAAACCTTTCGGGATCAAACTTTAATGGATTTTCCCAGTATTTAGCATCTCTTTGTAAAGAATATATGGGAATTATCACACTATCGTAATAGTTTACCTAAAAATTATATTTAATTTGATCAAATTTATTCCAATGAATTGTAATTAATTACCTTCACTGGTTTGTCGCCATCAGTTGAAGGTGGTAAGATAAATTCTTTTGTACAAAGTCTATCGAGATTACCAACCGAAGGCCATAATCGTAACGTTTCTATAAAAAAATGTAGTTACATATTTATGCAAATATTATTTAATGCAGTTAATTGATTTTGTACCCTTTTAACCACAAACCTGATACAATCATATCCAAATATTTTAATTTATTGATATTAGCATAGTCAATATCTTCTCCATTCATTTGGATAAAATCATCAATTTCATCATGCAATTTTTCCTGGCAATTTTTATTTTTTGCCAATTCATAAAGAATAAAACTCAATAATGTGGCTGACGTTTCAAATCCAGCAAATACAAAATTAAGAGCTTGTGCTGTTATTTCGTCATCTTTCCAATCTGAAATAAATAAATAAAGTATTGATATTATGATAGTGAATTAACTTAAGCCTTACTTTGCTTGGTTCCTTTTTGTTCAATCACTTTTTCATAAAAATTGGTCAAATCGTTGCATTCTTTTTGATCAGTAGTATTTTTATCATTTTCCAATTTTCCCTTCTTCGCCAACATCAATAAGTGAATCATATCTCTTCTCACCAATCCTGATTGTTCTCTGCTTTTGATTATTTCCTCCACAATACGTCTGTAATAATAAGACTGTTCATTCCTCATTACATGAATACCAATCAACTGAAAAATTGAATACACATTTAATTGATTGTATAAAATTTGTATAATGAATTATTTACATTAGAAAGTTTTGGAAACAATATGATCAATAAAACTCGAATCGAATCCCAAGTATTTATCTTTGTTAAATTCTTAGCCATGTGGAAAAATTCATTGTGCGGCTCTTTGAATGAATTGATTTCGATTCCAAAAGTACACGACGCTATCACGTCATTTGCACATTTCGTCATTAATGTTTTTGATTCAACTTCAAATATTTTCTTCACTTAAAATATATGAGTAAATGTAAAAAAAAGTTTGTATATTATTTGTTTATTTTAAATACCAACCATTGGTGCAATCATTTAAATATGCAACTAACGTTTTAGAGCACTCTCTAATAAACGGTATCATCTCTTTCATCTTCGAACCTGTAAAAGCCGGGGTCAATGTTGCTCTCATGTCCTTCCATCTTTCACCTTGCATTTTATTTAAAAACATACATACAATACAAATAAACATGTAAATTTTTGGCATTTATACTAACTTTTTAATTGAAATATGCCGTAAAAAAACAACGGGTCTCGTTCTTCATCAAAAAAGGTGAAATGATCGACAAAGTGATCAAATCGTTTCAACGTCACTTCAGATATTAAGGCCGGATCCTTCAGTAAAATGTTTACTCTTTGGTAATTAAAATAAGCCACATAACTAAAAGTGATTACACAATTTAATAATCAATAAACAACAATATAAATTTTAAATATTGAACCTCTCTTCGGGAAATTGTTTGTATACATCCTCAACGGCCAGGTTTAAATGCCTCGATTGTAGAGATACCTTTATGTTGTTTCCAAAATATGGAATGGGGTATGCAAATTTCAGACCCGTTTCACTTATTTTGTTAACTTTTCTTGACCAATATATATAAAAGCCGACACAGATTGTTGATATGAGAAAAAGCATGTCAATCCACTTCAATTCCATCATCTTGAGATAAGTCTGCAAGTAGGTAATTATGATAGTAGACTAAAATAAAGCTGTGTTTATAAATGATTGTTTATCATATTGAAAATTAATCAGCGTTTTCATATTTCGCTTGTCATCATTACAACATCGAAAATATTATTTTATCAAATCAAATTAAAAAATAAGTAAAATAAAGAGTAGTGTTACTTGTTTTATACATGATCACCTTGAAAATTGATAAACAATTTATTTTTAAAACACGTCTATTGCTTATACTATAAAATTTCACTTTTTTATGTAGGTATAAAAGTAAGAATTGTAAGAGGAGATTAGGAGAACCGGGAAAGTACAGACATGATTGATTTAGTATGAAATATTCCCTCTAAAGCGCACCTGTTTCACTAAAACTCTTATATGCTTTAATAGAAACACATATCTGTAATTGAAATGACCTGTAACTTGACATTGGGTATGATAAATTTAACATTATTGTTTTTAAATGTGTCACGAGTGGGTGTAGAATAAGTTGTTGTGAATAATATTTTTGGTTTTATTATATACACTTTTAAAAAAGTTATTCATTAATATGAATAACGAATAATAATGAATTTAATAATTTTGTCATATGAAAATTTCATATTGAAATTTGAAATAAAACATAATAATTAATGTGGGTATCATATATTTATTTCAAAAGTAGAAAAGTTTCTTTTTGTTTTCGTAAAATAACTGTTAATGTTTATCTTGTCTCTTTTTTAAACCAATCCAAAATCCATTCTTGGCGGAAATTGCAAAAAAGTGACTGGCAATGGTTAGTGGAATTTCTGTTTTCGGTGTAACCAATAGATCAAAGTGAGAAAGGATGTAAAATATGAATATTTTGCATTCCATCAAAGCAAATCTATTTCCTACAAAATAAAAATAATTTATTGGTAAAAGAGAAGATTTTTATAGGAAAAATTAGACACATAAATATAAATATTCAGATACATTATTGCAGTAGGAATCGAACACATCATTCCCATTAATAACATAATAACTTATTAAATATATAGACAGAATTGTTATCTACCAATGCAGTTTCTTGGTCCGTTTCCAAATGGTAAATATGTGTTTGGAATTATGTTGGGTTTGTTTTCCTCCGAAAACCTTTCTGGATTAAATTTAAGTGGATCTGGCCAATACTTAGGATCTCTATGTATGGAATAAACCGGTATCATAACAATATCATTGACATTTATCTAAAATTAAATATATTTAAATGATACATTCTCACTTCATATTTAATTATATTTCACCTTCAACTCATGAGCATTATCTCCGGTGGGCGGCAAAGTAAACTCTTTAGTACAAAGTCTATCAAAATTACCTGCCGGTGGCCATAATCTCAATGATTCTGTTAAAGAAAGCATCCGTGATAATAAAGTGATCTTATGAGACAGTATTTAAAGTAAAATACCTGTTACAACCATATCTAAATACTTCAGTTTGTTAATATTCGCATAGTCAATGTCCTCTCCCTTGGATTCAATAAATTCATCGATTTCTTCTTGTAACTTTTTTTGACAATCCTGATTCACAGTTAATTCGTAAAGTATAAAACTCATGACAGTGGCTCCGTTTTCAAATCCAGCGAATAGGAATAGGAGTGTTTGTGCCGTTATCTCATCATCTTTCCAATCTTAAAGTTTTTTATTAGTAATATTAACAGATTTTAACAGACAGTAATTTTATTATATTAAAGCTCACGTTGTTTAGCTCCTTTCTTTTCGATGATATTTTCATAAAAGTTTGTCAAATTGCTGCATTCTTCGGCGTCTCCCGAATTTGCATCGTTTTGTAGTTTACCCTTTTTAGCCAACATCAGTAAATGAATCATATCTCTTCTCACTATGCCCGTTTCCTCTCTATTCTTCATTATTTCTTTTACAATGTGCCTGTAATACTGAGACACTTTGTCGTTCTTCAAACATATGCCCAATATCTAAAATAATAATTATGGGTGTTAATTTGTTGCAATTAAAATTGTTCAACACAAATATGACCTTTGCAATTTTGGGGAAAATGATAATAGGCATGGCTCGCAACAAGTCTGTGGGTTGGAATTGTGTTAATTCTTTTGCCATTTGTAAAAATTCATTATTTGGATCTCTAAAGGAATCTGTAACTACTCCAAAAGCACAAGATGCAATCACATCACTTGCACTATTCATCATCAATTCTTTTAATTCCAAATCGTAGATGCCGTTACCTTAATAAAAGAATGATTTAGGTTCAAAAAATTCTCATTACAAATTATCACAATGATTTAGATTCAAAGATTAAAAAATTCTCATTCAAAACATACCATTATCAATGTAGTTGTTGATATGATTCACTAGTGATTTTGAAACCACTTTAATAAACGGTACCATTTCTTTCATCTTTGAACCAGTAAAAGCTGGAGTAAGTGAAGCTCTCATATCTCTCCATCTTTCACCTGATGAGAAATATATATATACATTTAACACAAATAATTCATCCAATAATTTTTTTTTTAAATTAAGAATTATTAAAAATTAAAAATTTACCTTTCAATTGAAACAATCCATAGAAAAATAGCGGGTCGCTTTCTTCATCGATAAATGTGTAATGATCGACAAAGTGATTGAAATGTTTCAGTGTAATGTCGGATATCAAAGCAGGATCCTTAATCACAATGTTTAGTTTTTGGAAATTGAAAAACCCCACATATCTGTAATTTTTTCAAACATTTATCGCTTTCAAACACTTATCGCTCATTTAAATAATAAACATATTCTACCTTTCGTTTGGATATTTCTTGTAAACTTCATCAACAACATGATTAATATGCTCTTTGCGCAATATCACCGGTAGATTGTTTCCAAAAAAAGGCTTAGGATTTATAAATTTCAAGCCTTTTTTAGATAAGTTATTTATTCCATTAGCCCAATAAATGTAACATCCGATTAATATTGAAATTATCAGTATTATTAAATCTGTCCATTGCAATTCTATCATTTTCTACAAGCAAACATTGAATTTAAATGTCAAATTTTAATTAACTCTCAAAATAAATGCATATCTATTGAAGTGGTAATTGGGAAAATTATGAGTCGATAAGAAATTGTACATTTTTCAACAAATTTAATAATACATAGTGAGATTTGATACTCTTTGTTTTGATTGAATACTGAATATATGCAAGGAATTTATAATGTATATAACCTTGAAAGTAGAGAGAAACAAACACAGCAGATGATAGACAGACCAATACTAAATTCCTCTAGCCATTTTAATATTATGCATACTTTAAGTAGGGTAACCATTCTTTATTTTTTGTATATAAAAATATATATTTTACTAATAGTACTCATATGTATATAAGTTTAAATTTACTATAAGATAATAAAAAAAAATCAATATTGATAATATAAATATAGTATAATTAAATTAAGCTACTTAATAAATTTGTTATCTTTTACACTTTGTTTTCACAGTAAACTATATAAAAGATAA
>JAGTTH010006187.1:0-47129 GCA_022606485.1 Agraylea sexmaculata | reverse complement strand
CTGCACTCGACCAGACTATCCCATATTTTCCCAATGATCCTGGTAGTGGTAGTCTATTAGTTGCAGGCTAAAAGCAGGAGGTAAGACATACATATTATATACATAGAGCAGGTCTTTCGCGGTACTATTTTCACGATCGAAGTCTCTTATCCAGCTTAACCTGGCATTTATTAGAGCCAGAGGCGTGTATATTATGCATGCATGCAACGAGTGCAAATGATTTCACTTCTCCGTATATGTGGTCTCGTCTAATCCTCTCTAAAAATACTCACGAGAATCTGGCGTAATGCTATCTAGTTAAGCCGTTATGCTCAATTGACGGATTATTTGCACTACATTATACACCACTTTTAGTTAGTGTAAATATTTCAATTGCTTTTCCCGAAAACAATGGCCATTTTTTATTTAAAATAAATCTCTAATGAAAGTGGCTTATTATTTTTAGTATACATATATAACCGCCGTTAACATCGGCTTCAAATTGTGAAATGAAAAAAATATATTTGCGATACCCTACCATTCCTTAAAATATTATTACTGATCAAAATACTGTATTATGGATTTTCATTTTTTTCCCATACTTTTATTATTTAATCTTACCTTTTATATCATATAAAAAGGTTATTTAAATGTAAAAAAAAAATGTACTCTGTACACCTGAATGAAATTCACAAAATGTTTTGTATTATCAAAGTATGTAATATTCGATTTTAATAAACAAATTGTAAGTAAATGAAATATAATATCGCTTTTTTGAAGTCTTACACAATTAAGGCTATTTATTGTTTTATAAAAAATATCATTAATTGAACCAACTTTTTATTTGACTTTTAATTGTCTTTAAGTGTCGCAAACGGCCTCAATTGGTTACAAATATTTTATATGTATATATTTTATATGAGTTATATATATTTTATATGAGTTCCCTTATGCATTTAAAAACATTTTTTTTTGAGGTTGCGTTACTAGAAAATACAATTATTCTAACAAATTATACATTTTTTATATTTTTAAATGGAATAAGAAATAAAAAAAAATGTTTTTCATACTAATATTTTTATTTTTTTATAATGTTGGTGTTAAAATCATAAAATTTGAATGGGTAATCGCACAAGGGTGTTTTGGGGTTGTAAAAAGACTTGATATGATAAATACAACAAAACGATTGCATTTAGAAGACAATCTCAACAAAACACAGTCTCACGTCCACACACAATTCTCTTAAATGGTTACCAATTGCATTTATTTTGCGGTTATTATTATTATATTTGCAACAATCTCGTGGTACATTATAGAAGCGGGGTGTTTGTATGCCATAATAGAAATATGTAACTGGTATCGGAAGGTCTCAGGTGTTATTTCATAATGTCTTTTTATGGAGAAGCTTGCTTACTTGCTATGCTGAAGCTTGTATATGACTGTCGATGAACGATCGATTTACTGCAAGGGGCGTGACTGAACTTAATTCAATAACTTGCTAGAATTAAAGATACAGTGAAATGCATTGACTGTTTCCATTAAATAGTCCGACCGGAGTTTATTTATTTTATTCGTTATGATTTAAAACGATTCTGTTCAAAGCAGGCTGTCGAGTGGGGTGGGTTATTTCTGAGCGAATTAAACTGAAACTTGCTTAATAAATTCAAACAGGCAAAGATAGCACTCCATCCGGGACCGGGTTCCCGTTGGACATCGCTAACTTTTACCGGTCCAATTAGCGTCCAAAAATTACAACATCCTTCTGCTGAAACACATTTCGGTACGAAATTAGTCTCGGAGGAGTAGTCGTGCAAAAAAGAGAATAAAGATACCTGAAGCAAACGGCCGAGAGAATCTATTTAAGGGACAGTTTTAACGGCTGGATAACTGCCTCTTGGATTAAGTGTTAAAAATTAACCCGACCGCACCCATATCCTCTTCTACCACCGTATTTATTACTCCACTTCAGATATATCCTTAACTTTTAGATAACCCATCTTCCCTCTAATTAAAATTTTCTCATAACGAAAATATTTCATACTATATTTTTTTTTGTAATCATCAAACTAGCTGTTTTATTCTCCTTTGAATAGGCCAAAACGAATTTACGCACTTGGGTGAACTCTTTTGCACCGATTCTGCCATCTACAAGCCTTGTTGAGAAGTGACCTTATATAGTAACATTTAAATGATTGCCTCCTCGCTTACTTAATCTTATTTTATATACATTATAGTTATATATTTGCATATAAAACTTTGATTTATTTTTATATACTTTTCATTTTTGATTTAAGCTTTATTATTATTATTATCTTCTTGTCTGTAAAAAAGCTCTTATGAGCGTTTATATGCAAATAAATAAAGTAATTGAATGCTCAAATAAATATGTAAGTTATTGATAATATAAACTTCTGGGTGACATTCCATAATTTAAAGAAAATTATTTTTTGTAATTTCCACAATATTTTATAAGGTTGTCCAATTACTTTCGACTATTAACATGTAGTCATCCTCAGAGACTAGTTGATATTATAATAAAATACTGTGAAAATTACAACAATTTTTTTCCCTTAAATATGGAGTGCCTCTAATTCCATTTTATAAAACGTCCATTATGATTGAAGATGTTGTTCAGAAATCGTTTTTATTGAGGTTAAAAATAAATCAAAAGTCGACTTGAAGTATAAAGTTTCCAATTTTCACAGAAGAATAAAATTTCACATCGACATACCTATAAAAATATTCATGCTGAGATTATTATATTATATTGCTGGTATAAAAAAATATTAAAATAGGTAATATATTTTTTAAAAAAAGGTTGAAGGGAGAATGATGGTCGTAAAAAATACCAATTATTAATTAAAACTTATTCCTTATTAAATATGGGATTATTCATACCCATCCCATATCGAGCAATATCTCAAGTTGTATTCCAATTATTTTTATAATTTATTTTTTCCTGGTGAATTTCACATTTTCTGCAAGTACTTTTTCTTCCGTCCCGGTGTCAAACAATGAGAATATAAATTTGAAACGGACAGTGTAGCTGGGAGGTTTTTGTATAGCCGACGGCCATGTTGATTGTTTCATGCGGAAATAGTTGTCCTCGGCGGAAGTCGGTCGTGTCGTAGATAGTAAGGCAAAGGGTGTTTTATCTCACACTTCCTGTTACCACCCTTCAATATAACCACCATAACCCACCACCCACACCTCAAACCACTCATTCGGTGGACACTTCGACCAACTTGACAACGAATGGGCATCACGTGATTGCTTTTAACGAACAAGTCCTAATTGTTTCAACCTTCTTCTCTTAACTAATCTTCGACGTAACTTTGTTCCGATAAAATCGATATCGACTGCTCCAGCGTATAATATCTTTAGTGAAAAAAAAATTTATGGAACTGAGCCACATATTTCAATCTGGTAAATGCTCGTCACTTTTCAGGTTTAATTATTTAATAGTTTGATTAAATACCTTATTGGACATACATAAATGTAATAGATAAAAGATGAATTCATTGTTGCCAGTCAAATAGGACTATTTTACTATTTCGAAAACCCACTTAATAGGTTAAATGATGATTGAAAATCAACATTTTTTGACGTTTCATACATACAATATGTGGCTCAGTTCCACAAAGACTTAAAAGAGCAAACAATTTTTTTTTGCACTTACGATATTATACGCTGGAGCAGTCGTTAATTGCCGGTCAAATAGAACTATTTTACTATTTCGAAATTATTTACGCTCCGAGGAGATTTTATTTTTTGAAAGGGTCTATTTGAGAGGGGTTTTTATACACAACAACGTGTTAATTGTCTGTCGGTGATCTTAACTATTACTAGTTACACAGATCACCGACATTATTTTGACCATAAAGGTAAGAGACACTTTTATTATATTAAAATTGTTTGGTATGCACATACATACATACATCTATTTTGTTTTACAATGACTCATAAAATCATTATTTTTAAAATATGTTCGTTGATTAGAGTATAATAGTTTTTTGTGAAAGAGCTGACGTTTTAGCAGTAGTTGAGAATATTTCATCGGCAACAATGTCATTTGATTTTATGATTCGACAGCACACTGGTAAACCGTACTTGTACAACCGGATTTCAAAGTAATTACTTCCTATCTTAGATATTTCTACATAAGGCTTGCATGATCGAGCCATTATGAAAAATTGCAAATGCACGCAAAATTGTGTTTAATTCGAGCAAGTTCGCCTCCCACATCCGTTATTTTCTGGCATGCAAAATAACTTATCCACTATACTTGTAAATACTCGCGAACATAATATAAGAAAGAAATTAGATCAACTATTTTAATATTAAATTCTCTTACATAATACTATAATTAAGTAGTTCGACCAGCCATTCCTCCTAATTTGATTATTATATAATTTAATATGGAATCGTAGTCAGTATCGTATGTCCGAAAACATGCTTCATATTTACACATAATAAAAGTATTAATTGAAATTTTCATAATATAACTTGAACAAATTATTTTAAATTAAAACAGTTAATATTTTTTGGTGAAATGCTTAGATTAATTGAAAAATATAAAAGGCTGTTAAGCGCCTTAATGGTAATTTTTTTCTAGAAAATCGTACGTATTTTGACTTTCCTGAAAAAATCACTTTCACGAAATATTTTTTTTATCAATATACATATAAAAATGATTGTACGTTTATTTATGTATCCAGATTCCAGATGGTAATCTAATATACTCTATGAATTTTTGTAGACTCATTACTTATTATTACGTACAAAACCTGAAATTTTAATAAATAATTTTAGATTATTATGATACCGTAGACATGTTGAAGAAATAACTTATTTATATCTTAAAGAAGCCCACGAGGACATTAATTTTAAAATGATCAAAGCAAATATCGCAAATTTGAGTAAAAAAACATTACACTAAAATGACTAACTTCCCGACTAACCCAATCATAAGACATGTAAATAAAACCAAATATGCCTCGAGGAAACGAAAGTTCATTTTACCAATGGACTACCTAAATTGATATTATTTTTAAAAATATAGTATAAATTTCAAATAATCCACTCAACTCGAATTTGGTTTTACCCAAAAAAACTGTTATTTATTTAGTTTTTAAGCATTATATTTTGTAATTGTTGTGTTAATATAGCTTTTATTGTGTTATTATTTATTAATCTTAAAATTTGTAAATGGTTTTTTATTTTTTTGCCATTCTTTCTATAATTAAATACTATTACTCATGTCAAATTTAAATAAAACATTCTCATTTTAGTTAAAGGTAAAAAGATATATATACTCTGTACACCTAAGATGTATTGTTATATAAAAAACGTATACATAATAAATACCTTATTTTTAGAAGCATCAAGGATTCTGTAGAGAATTGTCTGGGAATAAGTAAATTAGTAAGTTATCGATATTCATTTTTGATTGTACTTTGTTATTTATGTGTTTACCACAAGTAACGATTTAGGGAATTTATAAATAGATTAATGGCTTTCAATTACATAGTTATATTGCTAACATCAAACGGAAATGTTGCGGTGTTTGACGTTTAGCATGTGAGATGGATGCGGTTTACCAGTGCGTGACATTAACCAAAAGCTAGATATTTAACAGGTTGTGGATTTAGGATGGTTGGGAAAGCATGGTTAGGCAGTAACTGTGCCAAATATTATCAATTTGCAACGAGTCCTTCCGGCACTATCTGATCGTATATGAGAGAGTCGCAAACCAACCTACGATAATTACGCACGTATACCACAGCCTACTACGAGCTACGTGTACTACGGATCGTAGCAAAGTACCACCGTAGCGTCACGTGTGTTGCCATCCTATTGGATTAAGCCTTAATTCCACTGTCGACCTTCGACATATCGGCAAGAAAATTACTATGTTATGCGTGCCCCACAGAAAAAAAAACAAAGGGCTGATATTCCCAAGACAAAAAAATATGTAGAAATTAAATTAACATTTCATTTCGAAATAATAATATATACTTTAGCTATTGAAATGTAAACAATCGGTGAATTTGGCAGCAGCTGCCATCGATCAGTAGTTATTCAGGTATTTGACAGTCGTGTCGAGGCAGACATATCAATAATGCACAACCAATATTTTACAACTGCATTATATCGTTACTCTCAAATGCAAATACCAACACCTGCCTCAATGCACAATGCAATCCTTTAAAACAATAAACGCTTTACACCAACAAAATGCACAGATATTGTGTTTTTAGTTAATATTTCAATTTCAGGACAACTGATTAATTTGATTTTATTTCACAATATAATAATTTCAATACAGGAAATATGCATACACATTTATTTTTAAATTCATAAAATATTAATTTTTTTAGTATGAGAACAACTTTAATATTTTAAATTCTTGTTATTTAAAAAAAATGAATTTTATACTATGTATCCCTAGTGTACTCCCTATTAATATAAAAATGGAATATAATGTTTATATAAAATAGTTTTAATACGTCAAACTATTATTATTTTCTGATTGAAATAAGCCACCCAATTAGGATACATTTAATAAACTCAATTGGAGTGTATTGTAATTAAATACTTCCACTATTTAAAGAAAATTATTTATTGTCTAAGTCTTGTCTTGTTATCATCAGAAAATAAATAGTCCTGTCAAATATTTTTTTTAATAAAATATAATTCCACCAAGGAAGCTATGTAAATCTTGATTCAAGAAATACATTGTTTTACCACACACCTGGTGCTGGAATTGAATCCATGTCTTTCAGATATCAGCCAAGTGCATTTCACCTCCAATATAATATAGTATATTTTACAGTAAAGAGTAATTTACATACATTTACATAAATTCTCAATATTACTTTTCATTTCACACATAAATTCATAGATCCATCTCAAAAACCTATTTTGTACAACGTGTACATCAGTCTTTAAACATACATAATTATATATATATATAATATATATATATATATATATATATATATATATATATATATATATATATATACCCTCTATATATACTATATATATATATATATATATGCTGCTATATATATATATATATATATATATATATATATATATATACTCTTTCTGCTGCTATATATATGCTGCTATATATATATATATATATATATATATATATAGAAGGATGGTGTTGAATTACAAGCATCTTAAAATATCAGGTACTTGAGTACCTAATCCTTAACTTAATTCACTATAAATAAATGATAAAAGTTAGATAATATAGCGTGTAGCGCGTGTCTAAGGTTGAAATAGTAGAGACCCTTCCGGACTTTGTTATGACGAAACAACACACGATATTGTTCATCACGCGAGATTCAACTTCGTCTATATTCACAGCTTTTTGCACCACACCCACTATACGAGTATAATATGTGCAAAAAAACCTGCTTGAATATGATTAATGTGCTGTGACTCAATGTATGCGTGAAATATTGCCTTGCGTTATGCAGCACTTAATTGAATAATGCCAGTATTTATAGACATAATGTTTAGTCGATACATGAAGATATACGTATATTTTTATATAATGACTGTTACTAGTAAAATACTTTTCCATACATGCTTGATAATTGAGTGATTATATCATAACTAGGGTAATTTTCAATTTGTTAATGTTTTTTGATGTTCTGCTCGGTTTTTTAATAGGACGGTAATACGTTGTTTATTTTTTCATCCAGAATATGTTTGAATTTTCAAAATAAATTATAAATAAAATAATTCAATACGGTTTTCATACACACTCATCACAATATTTAAAAAGCGAGTCTCCCGATTAATACTGTTTTTTGAGATTTTTTTTTATTATGCATTACTAAATATCTCTAATATTCTTTTGAAATTATTTATTATATCCAATTCGAGATTTTAGATATGCATTAATTGTAGTAAAATAATAATTATTCTTCCATCTGGTAACGCTGATGGTTCATTGATGGATCCGCACAGACATACATTAGACATATAATATACACATACCTTAGACAATTATATATATTGTACAAATCAGTCAAAAAATAAGAGGATTTATCATTTCAATACTTTTTGTCTATTTGTATTTTTGTAAGTCTTGGGTATACAAACGAAATATGTGGAGTAAAAAAGCTGACGAATGTGGAAAGCTACGATGCAGTCATAAAGAATACCGTTCACGTCAAAAGTGTCTCTGAAAAACAACATGCCGTAAAATGAATGGTCGTAATGAAACACAATTCAGAAAATTCTAGAAATGTAACTTTCAAAACTAGATAGCATAAAGATAATATTGTATTTTATTAGAGTATGAAGGGATTAGAACTTTTATTGGAGATGACATAAAAAGTATTTTCTTGTTATGTTAATTAAGCAGCAAGAAAGATAATAAAGACTTGTGACATTGTTGATGGTGGCTCTGTAGCAATTTCGCCATATCTTTTATGACCAGAGTCTAAACGAAACTATATGCTATTTTAATGTCGAGTGGCGTTAACCTTATACGCCTTCTTACATCCTGTAAAATGTTCATGATCCAAGCCATTTTGTTACCGACCTTATTTCCAAAAGGCGCACAACAATACACCCGTGTATTCTAAAATTTTCCATAACATCATAATGTGTAATCACTTCTCTGAAAGTATCCTTGTGATAAGAAGACATTGCCCATTTGAATACACGTGCAAATTATATTAAAACATTTCGAATATAACATCACGAAACAGTCCAGTAGTGTTATGATTGTATAAAAGCTTTTTAATTAGATTACTTTTGATTAACTTACCAATCGTCACGCCCGATGCTGATTCGGAATGTTAATTAATCTACTCCCCGAAGGAGAAGCGAATAAATTGGAGTGGAGATTTGTATTTGATGTCGGAATGATATTTTATAATTCGACTCGGAAACTGTAAACTATTCGAAAAGCGGGCTATTTATTTGTCATCGAGCGTCTGGTTTGAATTTTAAATAGTCGGCGGGAACTAATTTCAAAGAAGAGAAGACGAGCGAAAGAATAAGAAGTGGTTGTAAAAAAGCCTAAAGTTCTGTTGAAAAGTTTGAATAATCGTTTAGAAATCGGCAGTCTAACAGTTTGTTTGGCGTCAGCTGCGTACCCAACTTGTCGACATTGTATTCCAGTGAATCCACTTAAAACACTTTATACACCCAACACTCTCACTTTATGGACCGCATTTCATAAAACAGAATTTTAAAATAAAAATAAAATAATAGACAATATACCTATGAATGTGTAATAAACGTGTTTTTTTAAGTCATTTTGAATAAAGTGCAAATCGGATGTTTGGGGAGGGTTGAAGTCCGGGGGTAAATTTATCGCGGTATGGGGTGAAACTTTCCAATTTACGAAGTCATTAGATGAGATTCATTGTTGATGTGAAGGAAACGGCTACTGATAAAATTATCATAATTACTGATCGTAGGCTTATTGCCCATTCTGATTAACGGCAGCTTGACTATGTGCCCTCATTATCGATGATACAATTACCAATACCAGTCGTAGACATTTAAAACAAGAAAAAATATGTTAATACTATATATAATGAATATTTAGACTTATAATAAAAGCTAGGCAGAGGGCATTATAACGGTTAGGTGAGCCTTATTGAGTTAATTACTAAATACTCCATATAATCAAAAAAGAGCTTACTTATTTGATTAATTCAAAAGTATTTAAGTATTTTTTTAAATTTAAGATCAAAGATAGAAATTACTCGATAATGGATTGAAAGCTTATAGATGTGTAATAAATAATTAAGTTTGTTGTGAGATCGTAGCCCCTGAAGTAAGTCGTAGTCGAATATCACGGTCCACTGACAGACGATATGCATACTAAGAGAATTGGTCCAACATTACTTTAAGGATCTTCCATATCCTTATATTATCCTATACAGCCTTAAGTCACGGATGACCTGACGGGTATAAAAATATGCCAGGATCATGAATATGAAATATTGCTCACGTTACGGACAAATCCAGATCTGTCTCATTGTTTTAATAAATTGTTTGTCGTTAAAACAGAACGTTACAGAACGGGTAACGAATTTCAAATGAAGACGACAGAAGTCGTTTATTGTTGTTTATCGATCAATAATGTATAAATAGAAATTTATTTTGCATAATTTATAAATATCTCAGCTCATAAAGAATACTAGGTGTTGCTTATCTTTATGTTAATAACTTTAGAACAATCAATTTTGTCTTTAAAAAATACGACTTTTTGAATTTTATTTAATAATTTAATAGGCGAGTAAAACAAAAACGTATCTTAAAATCCGTTTTTAGTTAAATATATAGTTTACTGATCAAAAAGAATTTATTTAATTTTTTTTAAAAGTAATTCTACTGAATTTAAAAATTATGAGAGACTGTTTCTGATATTTCTGATGATCTCAAGCCAAAACTTGTGGAAAGGCTTCATGCAATATTTTTTTTTTCAATTCAGTGGAATATTATTTTTCAAATAAAATGAGATTACATTTAGGAAACGATCTAAATCTTGATGCCTTTATTTTATTAATGCCTAAAAAACCAATATAGTATATTAATATCGAAATTTTAAAATTAAATGAAAGCCAAATTATTTGCACCAACATATAATGGTTCAATATTATAATATACAATAATAATGAATTGCTAATATGTATATTTGAAAACTGTCAGTTTGTAGATACGTTTTTGTGTCACTAACCCATTGACTTGCAAAAGTATGTTTTTGTTAATCTTCCATTGCGACTGGGAAATCTGAAATAAAATGGAATCTTTAATTTATTTATTAAATATAATAAACAATAATTGCTATGATTCAAAACATAATAAGAATTAGATGAAGCCTACAGACATAGACTCTTTACTTATTTTAACATGAGGATAATTAATTTGAAAAATCATTATAATATATGGGAAAAAATTACAAAAACCCTTTTGTGACAAATCTGATAAAAATTATATGTATATATATATATGTATATATATATATATATATATATAAATATATATATATATATATTTATATATAATAAAACAAAACAGACATACATAAATAATTACATATGTGAGATGTTTAACAAAATTATAATATACCAATTGGCTTTATGAGCTCAACACCTTCATATGCAGTTGAACTTGCGTTTTTTGGAATGATAATAAATTTTATCTACATTACGTATTAGTGGAATAGATGAGAAATTAGTTATTTTCATGAAATGAAATCTGTGACAACTGATTCTATATTTTGTAGTTTAATGGAGTCGTGGATATCTTTAAGATATGTTAAAATACGTTGACTGTAGAGTGGACTATGTTCACATTATGTTGTAAGAATAATTGTTAGTAATAGTTTATTATAAGTAATGTAATAAAAAGTGGGTTTACGAGGAGCTTTGTCATAAAGTCGTGTAATCCATTGCGGTAAATTCAAATATGGTCAGTGAGGTAGTGGGTCGTGACATCAGCACTAAAGACAAATAATCCGGACATTTGCATTCATAACGTCTCCGACTGAAAGTTTCAGCTTCAGGTTTCTTGGGCTGTATATCTTCCCATGTAACTGCCTCTTACCGGTAACATTGCTACTCCCAAAGCCACCTGAATCAAAACTTACCAGTGTAATCGCACAGCTCTCAGCTTTTCCGATCCCCTGCACGTGGAAATGTGTTTAGAATTTATATTATTACATTTGTCACACCATGTATAATACACATTTTTTAGGGATTAATTCAAGTTTGTTTATTTGGCTGTTTATCATTAATTTTATTAATTATTTATAATATGTTTTGGATTAGTTAATGTTAGTTATTTGGCACTGGTTTTGCGGCAACGCACGTCCACGCGCCACCTGCTCCATTTTCATTAAGACTATAAGTCAACCCCTACAACCTGAATGCAACCTCCACAAATGCTTATTTTAGAACAAATATTCCTACCGCTAGATACTTGTTTTTATACACCAACATACAGTGCACTTAAAGCCACATAGAATATGAATAAATAAAAACAGAAGTGCAGAGTCGACACGTTAGATGTTGTTTAGTGAATATAATTCGGATTTTTAAATAAAAATGAGTAGAAATCCAAGACCTGAATTTTATCAAAACTTTTTTATTTGTCACATGTATAATAGGGTTTTTTATTTTGATTTCAACAGAAAGAGAGCATCGTTGTGAAAGTCTTAATCCCTAGAACCAAGTTTATTTGTCAAATTACTCTTAAGTTAAGTATTATTTGTTAATTACTCCTTTAAGTAATTATTATTATATTCATATGCATACACATTATGATAAACAAAAAATAATAAAAGTGAATTAAAAAGCCCTGTAGTGAATTATTTATTAGCTTACTTAGTGCATAAAAAACCACAAAGGTCAGTAGTATAAATGAAGTCTGATTTAGAATTTAAAATTATTTAGCAACATCAAACTATACTTCATACAACATGTCTTTAATTGAACTTCAAATATTTAAAAGGTTTTTATGCTATGCTTACATAACCAACACATAGATAAAATAATTTAAAACGGGCAAAATTATAAAAAATATCATTCAATAATTAAAAAAAATATTATATGTCAGCAAACTACGCCATTTTAGGAAAAATATTGCAATACGATACTTACATCATATACATACTCGTTAATAATGAGCAAAGATTCTCAAACTATCATAATATATAATATCTACAAAGATTTTTTGATATAAGAGTTGCGTTTCGTACAACGATGTGAAGTTGTACCGTTTGTAGATTAAACCGTTGATATGTAACGGTCAGTTTTAATAATTTAAAAAGTGAGTAAATAATAAATATCAATCAGTTTTGTTCTTGATGATGCTACATTACATTATTATATAACCCATATCATCAATTCAGATGACTTATTATTAAAATGATATGTCCACATTTTATTATTATAATATAATGTGGTATTGTCCCATTTAGAGTAACGCATCCGTATTACAAAGTGATTTGCGGACAATGTCCCTCCGTTTGGTGAGATATTAACGTCATACGTACAATTCCGTTATTGCTACGATAATTCAAAGGAGTTGGCCTGGTCTGGTCTTAACAGGAAAAGATGGTTTGAGGGGGAGACAGATACAAAACTATGGTCAATATTTTCCATTGTGACCAACCTATATTATTCGGGGACAAACGATTCCAATTACAACCACCCTTAACGGCGACAGCCTAATTGTTTCATATTAATTCGGTAAGGGTGCCAGATTACGTTTCTGAATCTGGTCGTCACTCGTCATTTTCTAATTGAACTATTTTATTACCAAACCAAACAAATAATTCCAATAATACAGACGCAATTATATATTTAAAATTACCATATTAGGTGGACGGTTTAATAAATTGAACAACCCACTACGATAGAATATATGTATGTAAATACGTGTACATATGCGTACATTATGGTAAATCCATTCCAATAGAACACAATCAACAGATAATTTTCCATGCACCAGTTGTAGTCCCATGGTAACCAAATAATAATCATTAAGCTACTGTATTGTATTTTCTTGCAATTATATGCGCGGCTGACCATTATTGGGAAATTATTCAATAATTAATTTGTTGATTTGAAAAGATTTTGAGAAAATACTGTAGCTGTAACCATACATGTATAGTACAATTTCTTTATTAAATTCGAATTTTACATTGTTCATATAATACAAAACATCTTATGAATTAGACTTAAGTGTACAGAATGTATATGTAAACCTTTTTACCTTTAATAACATTTTTATGTGTCATTAGTGATACTTAATATTAAATAATATAAAGCATGGGGAAAATTATAAAAAAACCATTTACAGTTTTGAAGATTTATCAACAATAACAAGAATAGACTTAACATTAAGAAAAACAATTACAAAGTATTATGCTTAAAACCAAATAACAGATTGATTGGGTAAAACCAAATTTATAAAAATAACAAAAGTTATTAAATTTTGTAATGATATCAATTTTGGAAGTTTATTGGTGAAATAAACTGAATATTAACCCATATCAATCAGAATTCTTAGTTATCAGAGATCGATTTACATAATTTCAACCTGGTCTACTTATGGAGTTGATCAATTATTAATAATTTATAAAGAATACTTCTTATAATCTAAATCCAGACAATCATAAATAAAAAAAATATTTATCATATTATAAGCATATTATCATATTTATAATTGTAAAGTTAAGATTAAATAAAATTATAAACAATTATAAAGTAGATGATAATAGAGCGAGCAAATGTTGTATTGGGTTTATAGGGTATTGCTTATAATGCAGTGTTTACGATCATCGGATATAGACGGGCCTTAGAAAACAGTCCTTAGTTACGATGGTGGCATATTTTAGCCAACTTAGTCTATATAATTGTCAATATTAGGTTTGCCAAAACCGGGTCAGATACCAAACAGGATAACTACGATATTCACTAACAAGTTATTTTCACAACTACTGCACCACACACAGTGACATCTTTATATGTATGTATATTGAATATTCAGAAGTTAATATGTTATTCTGAATAATAAACCAAAACAAGGAAGATTCACCTTCCTGAATGTCTTGTTTAAGTCCAATTTTCTCTGGTGCCATGCACATCCTTCGGTAGGATCACTTCTCAAGGTACTAGACTGATTGCACTTCTAACTTGGCTTTACTCACTAAATTCAATTTGGTTCAATTTAGCAAAGAAGCTCACTTTAAAAGATATTTAAAAAATATATAATTTAAGATACTTTTTCACTCAAATTACACTATTTTAGTGAGAGGCTTTCAGTTTTATAATAGTTGAATGCGCACAGTTCATTGAACATTAATTAGTAAGCGTCCGTGTATTCGTGATGAAGTATCGAGGATTATTCTAAAATGTAAATGTAAACAGTGTTAGTGTATATGTAGTATTTATAAGAGTAGCTAGTGTAGCTGAAATATTTGAATAGATGTATACAAATAACATTTAAACTTTGCTAACTAACGATCTGCGGTCACCATGCACTACTACATATTTCACCACAGCCGCTTAACCAATCGTCAATGTTTGATTTATTTTATTATGTAAATATCAGCGTAATAGCTCAAGGAATTAGGAGCGTGGCTACAAATACTGTGGTCATGGGTTCAAGTATTTTTTTTTAAATTTATTTGATCGGTTATTACGACTGGGAGATTTCGAATGATATATTATCGATCGTTTTGATTTAGCTTAACCCTGATTTCCTAATTTGTAAGGTAAATACTGACGCGATTATTAAGTCGGTTACGTGTGTAATTAGCAATAGTTAAGGTCACCGACAGATAATTAATTAATACGTTTTTGTGTCTAATAAACCAAAATTTAAAAAAAAATCTCAAAAGCAACTTATATAAATAAAAAAAATAAATTCGATTTTGTTTGTAAATTTGTGGATATTTCAGGGTAGGTACTACAATATTTGCTTTGATCATGTTCAATTTTTATGTATGTTATGTACCTGGTTCAAGAATTAGGCCAATATTATTATAAAAATTATTGCGTTATAACCACATTTTTTAAAAATTAAGCTTCAAATTAAAATTATAAAAAATCAGGCTAAAAACCAATAAAAATTATACTATGTACCTACAATTATTTTCGATGAATTTTATGATAATATATTGGTATAATAAAAATATTTTACAAAATAAATAGATTAAGTAACTACCATTATATTAATGTTAATACTGCATATTCGTGAGGGTAGGTTTAAAACGTGTTAGGCTGAAAATTGTTATTTGAATAGTACATATATAATATGAAATAATGTAGTTAATGGTTAAAATGTTTAGCGTGCAATGGACAAAATGGTGAATGGCGATATTTGCGTTCGCTTTAACGCCGAAACTTTGGAGTTGGAGAGAGAATTCGTTAGAATAGTTTGCTACAAGGGAAAATTAATTTGGCAAGTTCCAGTAGCGCCGCAAATATAAACTTGGCCTTCTCTAATTAGGTTTTAAAATGAAACATTGCCTGTGATTTAACCCACCGAGGACTGCACCACATATTATATTTTTTAATAATTGAGTCCACATTTAATGCTTTATTATTATACAAGCTTCACATTGATGCATATTGATACGAATCCAATTGGATCGCTGTCAATATTCTCGATTAATTAAACTCGGGCTTTATAGTATCGTTTGACTCCTGTTTTTAGTTATGGCCTTGCACGTGCTTTGGTGACCAAAATGCACTCATTTCGAAATGAAAATTGTTGTGTATATTTTGAAATTGACTTGTTCAATTTTTATTGTAAACAATTTGCATAAATGAATGTTAGCGAGAGAGAAAAGCTACATGTATACAAGTTAAATGCGTCGTTATATTTTTCAGCATATTTACGACCGTTACGTGCTATAAATCAGGTTATCTGCTACGAATATCTAGAACGCGCGACTGCTGTGTTTATATTTATTTATTTTATTCTGAAAACGATTACCGACATCATATTCAAAATGTTGAATAATACGTTTTCAATGATACAAAGAGACACTGGATAGTGTTAAATTGTGATGTAACAAGGTTGCATCGGATGAAAAGATTTCACCAGCAAAGAGGCGCAGTTCCAGACCAAAGACGCGTTTGCATTATCAATTTATGACCATTAAAAGCTGGCCACATTGTAGTTTTAGTGGTGCGATGCACAGTATGGCGGTCCAGCAATTTGGTACGCTGATATCGCAGTCGGGAGAACCAGATAAAACTACTGTTACTACGACACTGCTACGCCGCTATCAAACTGCTACGTCACAACGATCATATTTTAGATTTTTTATTGTCAACCTTTATTCGCATCTAAAATTTACATTAAATTAATAGAACTTATTACATTATAATGATAAGAATTTCATGTGTTAATAAAAACATGTTAATTCACTATCTTTCAGTGATTTTAACTATAACACAAGTCGGCGACAAAGCGGTTCTGCCTGAAATAAGAATAAATCTGGATGGAGGTGATTTATCGGCATTTATAAATAGTTAATATTACTACCGATGTCCCAGTAGTAATAAATGATCAAATTAATATTTCTTTTTTACTTTAGCGGGAATTGAACCCTAAACCACTGTATTTGTAGCCCCGCGCCTTATTTCCTGAGAATAAGCTGATGACAATATTTAGAGTAAATGTAGAGTATATCAACAATTTTAATATTATTTTATTCTTTGAAATTAATAGAAGATTCATAATATATTTATTTTTATAAATAATTTAGTTGCCCTGAAAGAAACGGTCATTTTAATTTCGGATTAATGTGGAATTACAGCGTTTTTTTGTTATATATGAAGTCACCAATGATATGGTAACTTCATATATAACCAAATAAAACTCTATGATACTCTAAACTATGTAATTATGTTATTTAATAATAAAAAATAAATAAAAAATTCCTACTACTCCTTTATTTTATTCTCAACAGTAATATGTTCAACCGACCGTAAACCGATCAAATCTTTTTTTACTTTTGCGGGATTTGAACCCATGACCACAGTATTTGTAGCCACGCGCCTTATCCCCTGAGATATTGGGCTGGTTATTATAAATTTTAAATATTTTATCAAATCGAATAAAATGACCTTAATATTACATCCACTGTGTTAAAAAAATAGGTTTAATTTAAAATATTCAAAAAGCACCGATAGTGAAGTGGAGCTTTCAGAGAAGTACACATGAAGACGTTTTGCGTTTGACAGTGTAAACAGAAGAGCCGTTCCCTTATAGTTGGGGTCGAGTGACCGTTGACAATAGTAATAGTAACTAGTAGTTATAGTATATAGTAGCTAGTGGTTCGATTCGAAGGACATACAGACAGCTTTACCCTATAAACAACAAAACCAACTCAGTATGTATCTACTCGACACCCGCATTCGGTCACATTCTACTCAAATAATACCACGTTAAATATGTAGTTCTAAGTTTTTATTACCAGTGTAGAAAATTAAATATTCGAAGACTTTATCATATATAAATTGAAGTAAATCGAAGGTGGGGTATTTATTGTCTTCAAATTTCTCGAGTAAATTGAGTTTCAAAGACTGATTTAATATTAGAATCGAATACTTAAGAGGTGAATTAATGAAAGGCTTATTTTTAGATAGTACAATAATAAAATTGAAATGAGTCTCCGACTGAAAAGTGATCTTTTATAAGGTCTTATATTTATATATAAGTTGGAATATTAATCAATGATAATATTTTTCTCTATTTTCATCATTACCTGTTGGCAGTCAGACTTTTTCCAAGAAGCTGCTTTTATTCCACATTTTAGAAATGAAAGTAGCTTTCATCTAAACTCTGTAGTTTTATATTATTTATGATACTATATATTACACAGGTTAAATCAAGAGTTCAATCACTATTGATTATGTATAGTATTTTTTTTTACTTTAATACAAATTTTCTATTTAACTATTATAGTTAAAAGGGTCACCGACCAAGCTGCTCTGTCCGATTTAATATTGGCCTCAGTATTTTCCATAAAATAAAAGAAATTTGAAGTTAGCCTCATTCAAGACAATCAATCGGGATTCATAAAATTATTATCATCAAATTTTATATTCGAGCGTAATTTTATCACACAACAATATTATTCGTAGCCACGCGCTTTTTCTTCTGTACTTTTAAGATCTAAGGCTATATAATGACATCTTCGTTATTGAAATTTAAACAAATTATTTTTTTTTATTATTATTAAGAGAACACAGTCGTCTGGAATACCAGAGAACCTACATCTTTGATGGAGCTTTCTTTGAGGAGGTTTTGAGGAGAAGGAGGACACAACGTGTTAATTGTATGTCGGTGATCTTAACTATTACTAGTTACACAGGTTACCGACAGAGCGGCTCTGCCCGACTTAATCGAATAAAGGCCTCAGTATTTACCTTACAATACAGAAAAATCAGAGTAAACCTGTATCAAGACGATCGATCGGGATTTTATTAATATTATTCCCGATCTCCCAGTCGTAATAACCGATCAAATCAATTTAAAAATTCTTGACTTGAGTGGGATTCGAACCTATGACCACAGTATTAGTAGCCACGCGTCTTATCCCCTGAGCTAACACGCTGGTGAATTATATACATAATAATGGAATAAGTTGTCTGCTAAATGTATTTATGGATCAAGATGTGATTAGTATGTAGATATGGAATATTAGAATAGTATTGTAGCAAGAGGGTGTGCATATTAGATGTGTTGGGCAGGAATGCAATGTTCCAGCGACATGCCTGTGCAGAATCGTTCTCAAGTTTAATCATTACACAAGGCAGACGTTTTTGGGATGATATCTCTGCAGACAATGCAAATTGCAGGCGTTGCTGAGAAAACCACCACACTTGTGATGACACACATTTACTATCATCACCACCAAACCAAATCGACAAACTTCATTATGAAAAACTTCTCTCTCTCTCGTCTACACTTTTACATTTCTTAGTTCCAACTGTCTCTAATAAAATTATATTCAACGTTTTTGCGTCTCTCTTGACTTGTCTCTTGGCTTGACTTTATCTTGACCTCAAGTCTCGTAGCGGAATGTATCATATGTTAAATAAATCACTTTACTGTTGTAAACCAAACATTTCTAGTGAATATTATATATACATATATATATATATATATATATATATATATATATATATAGTTAGTATAGTTAGATATATATATATATATATATATATATATATAAGTTGGCTATATAGGTATATATATATTGGTGTAATAGGTCTGAGAGTCTAAAGAGAAGGCCAATACCAAGAATTTATTAAAATTCTTACTTCTCTAATTGGATATAAATGTTCTTTGGATATAAAAGATAACAACAACAAATTGTATAATATATTAAGATAAAAATATTATGCTTATAAAAACAGATGAATTATACATAATAAAAGAAAGAAATGTCTTGGAGAATCTTTATATAAGTTGATACGGAAGCCCTGTAGGCGGCAGAATTGGTGGAAAAGAGATCACCCAGAATCCCATTATACAACTATAAATGAAAAGGTTTATGTTATTGTAGTAATGTTTCACTTAACATAAAAATATCTACAATAAAAACAATATTTGTCCAACTAGTTATGTGTACATTTACAAAATTTGATGACCAGTAATTCAATTCAATATTTAATTAAAATTATTAAAAAATATGAATAAAATTATTGTTCAGTGATTGTACTACTAATAAAAACTTTTATTTTTATAGTGATATATTTATATCTTTAGCCAATCTGTTATAAATGCAGCATTGTTCGAAACATTTAACGGTGGCCATTGATTAATGGGTAAAAGGCCTATGTTATTTTGTAGTATTTTCGCATTTATTGGTTGTAAAATGTACAATATACCTATGTATAATTTAATATAATATGGTATTTTAATGTGTAATTTTATTTCAATTAGTTAATATTAGTGGTGTGGTGTTTTCGTTTCGGTGTCACAATCAGGTGAAGTACCTAATTGAGTTGACTACAGACACATGGCTAAATCCTGTCGGTGTTATAACAGTAGTGTATTGTAGATAACAGATGTCCAGGTTAGGTACTGCTAACAAGGACTATCCAATATACTATTCCATGTTGATACGGTGTTTGTTGTATGGACAGACACAACGGCACGTGTAACAAACGACAAGTTCCACGTGTCACAATGCTCTCTGATATGGAATAATAATCCCCGTATCACACCTGTTTTTACACTTTTAATATGTGAAGCTACAATGTACGACAATAAAGTAGTTATATTGTATCACAGGACCAGGCTTTTTATATTCACAGCATACTGAGAAAACTTGAGACTACATTTCAGTTCCAATGATGTCTATCCCACATTTTTTTTCTTTTTCATTTGATATTTTTTTAGGTTTGCATTGTGACCTATCACAACTGAACGAATGAATTTGTATCTGAATACATGGTTTGTAAGCGAAATGTGATTTATTATGTACATTGTTATTTTACAAAATGAAATTTAATAATTATTTATTACATATTGATGAATAATTTATTAAAAAATCTAATGTTAAACTAGCGGATAATAATCAAATCTTATGATGAATATTAAAAAGTACCAATGTGTCCAAAAATTTTAAGTTTATTTATTTATTTTTTTAGAAACAAATTTTTACTCATCCTCAACGACTAAATTTTAACAATCATATTTTTATTTAAAAAATATGATTGTTTTATTTCACTTGAAGTTTTATATCTGTCGTTTCAGTGAGCTATTTTTAATGGTTAATTTAATTCAATCAGTCACTCAAGTGAAGTCACTCGTTAAAATGCTTAAATTCTTAGTATTTTCTATTATCTATTCTATCTGTGAGATATTTATTAATTTAAATAATATTAAGATAACAAAATAGTTGAATGGGAAAAATACATATATACACCCACACACACACATATATATATATATATATATATATATATATATATATATATATATATATATATTCGGTGTTATTTATTAGAATTATTTCAAAAGCAGGAGTTTTAAGTATGCAACATTAACAAGTCAAGTGAATTTCATAAGTTGTGGTTTTGTTGTGAGATGACAAATTGTAGTAGTGGTGCATGTTTCTCATTTTAATGAGGAATATCACCGCAGAACTAAATTGCGTTTCACACATTAACTGCGAATTGCATAATATTGGACCAAACTGCGTTTTAATCGGTTTGTTAGTGAAGAAATTTCCACTTTGAAATATGTCATAAGAGGACTACAGACTGGAACTCCATTGGATTGCCATATGCAATGGTGTAAAGCAAAATGGATTAAGAGACTAAGCTAGAATTATGACACAGACATAACATCCATATTTCGTATTCGGTTAAAGCCAATTTTACTTACACATCCCCTACATCCATACAATATTTGTATATCATTTTATGGCTGATTTTTATATTAGTTTAATGATGTACAAACCAAAGAGTAAAGTTGTGTTATTTTATTTTAACATTGAGCAATATACAGGTACTATTAAGCATATGTATATAAATATACGCCTAGAGAGGTTTTTTGAGAGTTTTTTTTTACGAATTTGGCTTTTTAGACACATGAACGTGTTAATTTATTGTCTGTCAGTGATTATTACAATTACTAGCTACACAAGGCACCAAATTAATATAATTCAATATTTTTATTAAAATCTAGGAAATAAGAATAAATTTGGATGAAGGTGATCGATCTATCGGGATTTAAAATAATTATTAATATTACTCCCGATCTCCCAGTAGGAATAACTGATCAAATTAATTAATTTTTTCGACTTTAGCGGGATTTATAGCCCCGCGCCTTATTCCCTGAGAATAAGCTGATGACAATATTTAGAGTAAATGTAGAGTATATCAACAATTTTAATATTATTTTATTCTTTGAAATTTATAGAAGATTCATGAAATATCTATTTTTATATATAATTTAGTTGCCCTGAAAGAAACGGTCATTTTAATTTCGGATTAATGTGGAATTACAGCGTTTTATTTGGTTATATAGTTGCCAATGATAGATAATGTAAACTATGTCATTATATTATTTATAATTAAAAATAAATAAATAAATCCTACAACTCCTTTATTATATCCTCACTAGTAAAATATTGTATGTATATATCAAATAGAATGTTAATCTTCGTAGGCTGATGAAGACTGATATAGATTAAGGCGGATACTCGGTGTCTGTCTTTCAGGATAATATGTATGTAATATATAGGTGTCGGATTCTCTAAATGGAAGTCTTGGGTCTGAAAACAGACTACGATCACCATGGGATCTTGTTTCTCTCACACAAGTATAATATTTTGCCTAAGGTTGTTTAGTTATTGTGACAAATTACGCTTACTTAGCTCAATGGCCGTCCTAATGGAATACACTCGTTATAAATACACATACAAAATACTTTCATATAATCAATATTAAAGTTTATATTCGTAAATATACATATGTATATTGTCAGTCAGTTAAGCGTGCACTGGTTTGTATGAAAATTTTGCGGTCGTCTCGGTTTTCAGCTTATCCGTGCACCTGGCATACTAAAATAATGAAAGCATCGTGGATTTACCCTCGACAAGAGTAAAACGAAACTACTAACACGGAGAAGAGAAAAGAACCTTCTAAAAAACACGATTCCCTCACCTGCACCGGTAAAAAATTCAACGCTGTTTTAGTAAAACGTTCTTCGTAGCCAACTCTTATTTAGCGACACTGGCAAATTCATATCGGCTTTTGGAACATTTCTACTCACAAATGCTCAACGATAAAAAGAACAATTTTTACTTTCACCACAACTGAGGTTATTTACATAATATGAATTCAGAAATATTAAATTTAACATCAATATTTGAATCCATAATGTTTTCACAAGTGGATAATTTTTGTATGAAGATTGTAGACATAGGCAATTTTAATAACAACATATCGAGGGTATACTGCCAAAAGTCATATATCATAGTTTTGATAAATTAGGTAATGGCGAATTAGTGAAAAAAAGTCACAGTCTCAACAGAACTATAAATTTATGGTATATACTTGAATAATTTACAATGTGGTATAAGTCAATTACTTCTTTTATCATTCCAAATATAATACGATTGTAAAAAATACCTCTATTTTAACTACCAAAACTAAAAATGTAAATTTGACTTAATTCTCCCGAAATGATGAGTTCGATGATACGACTAAGTGCATTTTGGCAGTAGATAAAAAAAACATATACAAATGAATCCCAAACTCAAAATATGACTTAGTGCGTTTTAGCAGTATACCCTCGATATGATATTATATGGTAAAAAAAATCACGTTGTTGACTTTACATGGCTTATATATATTAACAAACTGTTATATGTTTTAAGTAAGCTTTGTATTAGATATAAATCATACTAAACGTAAAATGATGATAAAATCTATTTAATACTATATTTAGGTATCAATTTTCCAATATAATCTAAAAGAGGAGCTAAAAGTTTCTAAAAATAAGAAAAGGGTTTCTGGGTAGGCGTGTAAAATGATTCCTTATAATCTTGTTTTCACGAACGTGTTGAATGAAAGGTTGTGGGTATAAATCCCGCTATCGCCATCGCTATATATAAAATTGATATGGTTGTTCTAAAATCCCCATGTGGGATTTAATTTCACTAATCTGTAGAATAATAAATAATAAATAAATATACACAGCATATTCTATGTTTTACTACAGATTAATAGTATGTATTCGTCAAATGGAAACTACTGGCAGATCAGAACAATGTGACGTCGTTTGAGGTTTGCTCGGTAACACTCCACGAAACTTTGAAACAATCTTGTCTAGCTATGCTTTGCTAATGGCTATATTTTTAGTGTAACTATATATCTGAGAATATTAAATGACGTATCGTTATTTTTAACAAAGACAATGTTTTGCAACAGTATGTTATTATGTGTCGCAGAGGATAGAAATGCAATCAACGCGCGCAGTGATTCAATTTCCCCAGACACCATAATGGCAAAACTTGCAAATGATATGTCTGCAGTTGTGGTATGAACCAGCTACCCTCTACTATTATGACCGTATAACATACGTGCTACAAAATATACTTATCGATGCTAACAAATCAAAACTTTGTCGCCGGACTCCTATATAAATATCAGCACATGAGATCGAAGCAAGACTCTCTATTCCCTTGCATTAAACCGTTGACGCGTCAACATTGTGATTGATTAATTATTAGTTTTAAACTAACAATCTACATAATTAACTTATAAAAATGTAAGCCTTAAATAAACACAAGCATTTAAAATTAGGTATAACGGAATTTAAAATTAACTTTGACTGATTTAGCTAAAAGTAATTGAATAAATGTTATCCTACATAAGTAGAAATTTTACGTTCAATATGCTTGATGCTATTCCATAGATAGCATCAATAATTATATATAATTAATCTATTTTTGCATTTGGCGGAAACTGTATTTACTAAACATGTGAAATAAATTATTACACGTCATGTGAAATCAATTCCTGGGATGGCGGGAATATTGTAAATTATCAGAAGGTTATTTACGACTCAATACATAATTTATTTATAAATAAGCTTCTAATAAATGTATGGGTGTTATCGATAGTATCGATTATGGCGAGTAAGACAACATACATATTTACTAATAAAAAAAAATTATTTGTAGATACTCATTAAAAAATATGTCGATTTGACTACTAAAGGGATTTAAAAAAAAAGACTCCACATAATAAACTATTATGCTGTACTGTACAGTGTAATGGTTAGCGTTGTGGATTCCAGAATGGGAAGTCTCAAGTTTGAATCCCGTCATCGTTATTTGGTGAACTAGAAACACCATAGTTGTGCAGAAATCGGACGAAAAAAATACACACTTTCCACATTTTCCCGTTCTAAAAAAAATTCGACAAAATATGTACTTTCCAATAAGTGTGAGAGATAAATTATTAACAAACATCAGTCATATGCGGAAAGAGTATATTATTTTTCGTCCAGTTTCAGCACAACTCTGAGAAGGATTCATTAGTGTATGGTGGGTCTTTTTATTATTACAATTTCTTTATTATAAATAAGTTTTTACATTGATTGATAGAACAATACATCTTTGGAAATAGCCTTAGGTGTACAGAGTGTATACATATTTTTACCTATAACTAACATGAGAATGTTTTATTTAAATTTGACATGAGTATGGTGGGTCTGTGTAACCATTTCACTTTAACATATTCTCCCAATGGCCAGTGTGACCTATCAAAACCTCTTCAGGATGAGTATATACTTAATAAAATTAACATAATAATAATATTTTAAAAAAATGGGTGTATAACTACAACAGAAAGTAGAGAGATTGAGAACAGGGTGTAATGCATATAAGATGGGGGGATATTGGAACATGGGAGATGGTTGCATGTTTAATAAATGTTTCGAATGCAATTTGGAGTGTACTTATGTGCTCCCGAGGGATAGACATGAGGTTCTAGGACACACAATTACATTGCTACCATGCTATTGTTTCAGAGGACAGGTCAGATCTAACCAGCTGTTTATAGAGCCCTATTGTGATCAAGGTGCTGCCATCAAATTGATTACACCTTCTCCTTCACACTTATCATCTTTATTGCCACATCATATTAATTCAGATAATGCAATTCTAACAATATCATCATTGCCTCCAAATAACAGTCTTGACTTAGTCATTATGTATGGGAAAATAATCGAAATGTGCATACATAAGTCCAAGCCTAAAATATTTTTTCAAACAGAGTATTTATATTAATACAGATTCCAAAATTTACTTTAAAATAAAATAAGCAATTAAATCTTGCGGAGAATGTCAAACAGAGGATTCTATAATTAATACATAGATTAATCCAATAGTATAAAAAAAACGAATTCTCTGAACATTACCCGCAACTAAATAAAACAACACATTTTTATAAAGATATTTTTTTACAAAATTTAAATACCGGAATAAAGGTATCTTCTAACTGGGCTTGGATTAATTAAAAGTTTGTAACGTAAAATATATTACTGGTTATTTCTCCAGGGGCCCATAATATTATTATTCATAATAAAGAACAATATGTACCTTTATTTTCATTACGAGTTGGGCTTGTTGAGTCGAAATATTGTTAGAGGACCAGGCAATACGGATCCTTCTTCACATATTACTTTTCAGGTTTCCTTTGTTCCTATTTACATACATTCAGAAGTGCGGTTTTGACATCAAAGTCCTTCTCTTTTGTATTCAGCGAGATGATGTAAGAATTCGTAACATATCGCTGTGAGACAAGAAAGCAACCTTTCAGCCAAGCAAACTTTCTTTTGAAAGATCCATTTTTTCCATTACTGTCGGCCCGTTTGGCACTTCTCACTATCCTTTGATTACAGAGCTTCTAGCTTACTCAATATTCACATTTGAGACGAAAATAACCTTTTCTGGACACCGCGATCAAACAGTGTGGGCCTCTGAGTTAAATTTCGAGCATGAGTCACTCGGCGATTTACGCGCAAAATGCGTTTCTTCAAGATTTAGCTCGTGTTACAAAATGTCAAATCATGGCGATATAAGCGACCAGTAGCTAAGCTAAAGCAAAACTTGTGCTATATTTCCTCTTCCATTTAAGCGATATTTAGTGACGAACCAGTCGCTTGGGTCCATTTCGAGTGCACCTAAATGGTTCGAATCTAAACATCGGCTATAACTTTGACACAACTTGAAGAAACGGAATATTCAAATATGACTCGAAATTAATATAAATCGTAGTCACATAGATCACGGGTTTAGAGCTATATGAAGAAACCGGCCCTGAGTATATCAAACTGGTAGTCAATTAACAACCTTAAGAAAGTTTTTCTTGTCTTTAACACAATGTAATTTAAATTATCCTAAATAAACGACTTAAATGTATGTGTAGGATTAAACATTTATGATATGTTTAAAATTAATTAAATCGTACAAAGTTTACGTTTTATGTCAAAAGAGGTTCACATTTAAGCGAGTGTTATAAATTCATAAGCAATCGGAGTATTTCAACTCCCTACACGAAAATAATCCCCAAAGTATAGTGAAATCAGCCACAAGTCAAATAGACAAATCTTGGTATTTTGGTTCAAACACGGAGCCTAGTTCAAACAAGAAGTCTTCAAGATTCTACGACATGGCCTCCCTTTTAATTGACAACCTTATTACACGCTGTGTACACTTGTGGTGCTTACTTACCGCTTTTAATATTTAATATGCCATCGACTAACCAGACTAAATACAATTATACTATGCTGAATCATAAAGTATTCAGACTTTTTAAAAATTGTAAAAAATACTTAAGGGATACAAAATCCCCTATTTAGTTTGAAACTAACCTTACCCGATTACAAGTCATGTCAATAAAACCAAATTTGACATGAGGAAACGTAAGTTCATTTTACCAATGAACTTTTAAAATTGATATCATTAGAAAATTATTTAACTTACTTAACTGAAGTAATTCACTCGGTTAAAATTTGGTTTTTACCAAACAATTTGTTTTTTCCCAATACTTTTTATTATTAAAAACCAACTCTCATATGGAATAAAAATATTATCTTAAAGTTAAAATATGTATGTACACTGTACAGTCAAATAAATTTCATAAGATTTTTTATTATCAAACAATGTAAAATTAAATTTAATAAAGAAATTGTAATATACAAACATCCATGTTGAAATTGATCATTTAGTATCGTGAATGTTAAAACAGCCCTAAGATAACCAATGATTATCCACTATGATTTTTTTAAATTTATTGTTATATTTGACAACAGTTTGAATTGAAGTAGATAAATAAACACGATGGTCAAGATCATATAAGTAATATGTCAATTACATAGACATTTTTTGAGAATATTTACAATTTTGACAAGCAACCTTATTGCGAAATTAAGTTTATACTAAAATGATTATATATTCACACATTTGATTCAAATGAGGGGGTGTAATTAGTTATAAATATATGTAATGCGGCTATGAAGAATGTTTCTAGAAAATATATTTCATATATGATTAATACTTTATGATCGAACCGAGTATATTTTCCGAAATAAGAACCGAATCCGCCTTGCATATGAGTATGTGCAAGTTAAAATCATGTATTTAAGTCAGAAGACATAAATGAAACCCCTTAATCTTTGTGGCTGTTTACTCTCAATCACGGTTAAAATATAACTGGATGTCTTTAATATTAACAGCTTGCGCATAATTAGATCAAAAACCACACGAATAATAATATATTTTTTTATTATCATAATTCGTGCTGGTCAGACCCAGAATTGGATTAGTTAACAATCTAAGAACAGTTATTGGTGGCGTAGTAAACTTCTAGAAAGCGGTAAATGTTGTTACAGTTCACAATATGTATTATATAAAACGTACATAGCACTTTTTATTTCCAATATTGTGTTCGCTGAAGTTACGTAATCCAGTTTATAAAAGTTTCGGTCGAAGAATTTATTTGAGACAATAAATGGAACTAAGTCACTTAACAAACCACGTAATACAAAGCGACGACCAATTTATACTGGAAAAAGTAGCAGATTAAACCACAGAGAATTATTTATTTATATAAACCTAATTCTATGTATAAATATTTTAACCGTAGAAAATTTATGATGTATTTTATTAGTAATTATGGTATGTTTTCGAGGAAATGGATGGTAGTAATAACAGTATGCATTTAATGTAAGATTTTTTTATTCCAATAAGAAATTACGATTGCTTGCCCAAGTTTGTCTACATACCTTTTTTGGGTTACTTTGCATTGTAATCATTTTATAAAAAAATAGTTTTTCAAAGTCATGATGGTCTGCTAATATAATTTTTATGAATGATGTCTCTTGAAAAATATCCAATAATATAATATACAACTTATTATTATAACAATGTCTTTATTATGCATAAGTTTTTACATTGATTGATTTATGGGTTTTTATTTTATGGGTTTTAATTTTTTTTCCCATTCTTTCTATAATTAAATACTATTACTCATGTCAAATTTAAATAAAACATTCTCATGTTAGTTATAGGTAAAAAGATGTAAACACTTTGTACACCTAAGTCTATTTCCAAAGATGTATTGTTCTATCAATCAATGTATATATTACAATTTCTTTATTAACATAAGTGTTTACATTTACGTTTCTTCGAGGCATATTTGGTTTTATTTACATGTCTTATGATTGGGTTAGTCGGGAAGTTAGTCATTTTAGAGTAATGTTTTTTACTCAAATCTGCGATATAATATACTACTTACTATATTAAGATAATAAAATAGTTAAAAATACACACACATATATATATATATATATATATATATATATATATATATATATATATATATATATATATATATATGTATGTGTGTGTGTGTGTGTGAAAGAAAACACATGCCGTGCTTCAATGCTAAAAACAAGCTAGTGTACCATTTGGACGAACTATGATAACCATACAGAGAGTTTCTGTCTGACTCGAACTAGGAACAGCCTCGGTATTCACCTAATAAAACCCTTGAAGTGAGTATTAGATTAATTCAAATTCAAAATCACAATAATACATTTGGAGATTCAAAATATACGACTTCTGACCTTAGTAATTGGTTGGTATATATTATAAAGTGGCGCCGATAAGGGGTGTTTGTTATCTGGACGCATAAAAAGGCCGCCCGAAAACCTTATATGGTGCGATAAATCTGCCACAGGTAAGCTGCTGCTATTTTATACCCCTTTTTATGATATCTCTGTGCCTTTGCCAAAATCCTAATGAATCTAAAGCGATTTTTACCACATATCAATACTTTATGATAAAATAAGCACGGTACCCATGTACTTTATGGCGGGTGAGAGTTTTTGCCTCTCTTTAATTTTTAATAATAAATAAATTAATAATTTTACATCAAAATTAGTTTTTTACTAACCAAAATAATATAATCAATAATGAAAAGTTTACTCTGTATTCTTATCGGTGTGGATTTAAAAACATATATAGAGAAGACTTAAACTGATCATATTTTGGCGGGTGGTATGGTATCACAAAAATAAGTGAAAAAACATAAAATATAAAAAATAATATAGTCCCTTTGGAATAGAATTTGGGCAACTGTTTTGTTTGTTTAATAGATAATCAATATTATTCATTTTTATTTTTAATAAATAATCAAAATGTTTTTTGAAAACACATTCAATATTTTTTCGCTTATATTTGTGACAACACCTTAAAATGTTAGTTAATATATAAATATCAGTTAGTTCACCCAGTATATTTAAAATAAAATATTATTTTAGTGATTCTTTTCTCTGTTAGAAATGTTATTGAGTTTTCATAAATATATATTTTATATATATATATATATATATTTACCCACTTAGACAAATTCTGGTGTCAATCACTTGGTGTTGGGCTTAGAATATGTGTATATATAATATATAGAAACTGACAGTTACATTGTATTTTGTTACAAATGGGCTTTTGCAATTTTTTCCCATATATTTAAATGATTATTTTAATAAAATGTATTTATTAAATTAATTATCCTCTTGTTACAATAAGTAAAAAGACCATGTCTGTATGCTTAATTTCATGCTTATTATGTATTGTATCATAGCAACTATTGTATATTATATTTATTAAAGATATTGTAAAACAAACAAAACAAGTTTCATAGTATGATATAATTTCGATAGCATAATGCCATCTTCTAATTAACAACAATCAGTTAACTGGATAGTGATGTCGTCACCATGCATCATCACTAACAGCATACCTTAGATTATCATTGATTGAGTTCACTCGATCGTCTCATTTGCATACTACTGCCATATAAATGCCTCTTAAGGGATTCCAATATAATACAAGACAACACAAATATCATATAACAGTGGTGAGGTATAGATTTTAATAATATATTCAAGTTTCAGTCATTGGGTATACATTACATATTATAATTTGCCGGAGTGAGGTAGTGTTAATAGGGTTAATGAAAGCGGTGGTATGTCTGGTTAACTGAATGTAACATGTGAATGAATTATACGGAGCTTAGTAAGGATATTAGGTTTCATTCAATGAGACACAATGGCGGCCATTGGAATACTGGTTAAGTATACTGTCTCCTTGCATCAGGCACACGACTATTGAATATCTCATCAATTAATATACAACATCACATAAATTATTAAATGATATCAAATTTGGGTCGGAACATATCTTAAAGATATCCACGACCTCGTTTAATTGCAGAGTATTGAATCGCTTTTGATTTGAGCAAAAGACATTTCAATAAAATGACTGACTTCTCATCTAAACTATTCAAAAATAAAGTAAACAAAGTTTAGACTGCCTATGAAGTTTTTGAGCTCACATTGTATACTATTTATTGTGTATCCAGTTTATTCTATTTATTTAGTATTTATTCATCAATTATGTCGCAAGTAGGTTTTGGTAACTTTTCCCCATTTATATATATACCATAATAACTAGGGTAATTTTAATTGACATTTTCAATTTGTTAATGTTTTTTATGTTCTATTTGTCTTTTGTTTAATTTTTTCTTTAAAGTTGTCCATTTTTCTATCAGAAGAAGTTTGAATTTTCAAAGGAAATTATAAATAAAATAATTTAATACGGTTTTCATAAACACTCATCAAAATATTTAAAAAGCAAGTATCCCGATAATGTTGTTGTAATGTTTTTTGAGAATTGTCATTTATTATGCATTATTAATAATCTCTAATATTATTTTGAAAATAATTAAATATTATAGTCATTTAAATGCCGTCGAGAAGTTAGATATTATGTATTAATTGTAGTAAAATAAAAATATATAATATTATTCTTCCATCTGGTAACACTAATGGTTGAGGTATCTGTACAGATAGACATACAGCATACAAACACGTTCAACAATTTATTATAATAATGATTATTTTAATAAAATGTAACCTTTAATAATACAAATTAATAAATTTATTTATTTATTTGTTAAAATAAGTAAAAAGACCATGCCTGTAGGCTTAATTTTACACTAATTATTGTAAATTATATTTAATAAAGAAATTGTGATAGTAAGTAATCTATTTGAAAATTAATTATTGGGGAAAATATTTCATACACTACACTTAGCCGATTTCATAAATGCTAAACGATCCCGTTTTTCAATATGTATCATTCGTTCAATTCGAAATTATTAGCTGTTATATTTAAAATTGTAAAATTTTCATCAAAATAAATTTGTATAATTGGGAAATAAAAATTGTAGTACCACAGACCATGTAATAGTAGTAATTAATTAATGGTAAATCCCTATTAAGCTTTTGAATTGACATCGTAGACGATCTCAACTACAAGATCGAGCTTTCTTCCAGTCGGCTGAGTTTATACTAATATGTTGGCCATTTGAAAGCTCCTCTAATAAACATTTATGCTTATGAGAAATCTTACAAAATGTACTTTAATATGTCTATCGGTTAATATTAAAATATCGATTAATAATTCTTTGGATTCGAGATTCAATTCTTTGGAAATGAGCTATCATGCATATTAAAAACATGGATTTACGTTATACAGTGTTGAGTTGAATTAACTGAAAATATTTTGTAAGGCGGTAGGGTATTGCAAATATAATAAATATCTTATATTATTGTTATTGATTAAAATTGAAAAAATAATTAAAAATATTAATTAGTTATTTAACACACAATACATTATTATACAATTCCTTTATATATTATAATTACTAAATATATTAAATATAATTTACATACAATGTGTTGATACATTATGATTAGATGTTACTATATTAGGTTTTTACTTATTTTAATACGGAGTACAATCAATTGATAATTAAAATAATTAATAAGTCATAACATAATTTTTGGTTAAGTCATAGAACTACTAAAATATATATAATACACAATAAATAATAGTAATATGTTATAATAAAATAACTTTACATATTATGCGATACTCAATACTGAGTACTTCACAGAAAGAGCTGATGCCAAGATGGTGGCCCAAACTTGATTCTAAAAACACTATAAATATTTTTAATTAATAATATTTTTTTCACACATATTCTTGCGATATCTACAACCCCCTGAAATATTCTCAGTTAGTTCAAGTCTTCCCTGTATAATTTAATGACTAGTAAGGTTACTTTAATGATTGGTTATCTGTGTAAGACAATGGTTTTAATTCAAGTTCCATTAAGAATATATTCGCAATGCTATAAGAATACTATAAGGAATTTAATTAGAGGGCATATATTGTTTAAAAATAATTAAAAGAGGGTTTTGAGTGGTAAAAGTGGTCTTTTCAATGTAGCGAATCTTGTAGTGGGATAGTAGGTACATATAGCAGGCAGAAGAGTGGTTGTATGGGGGGATTGGAATAAGCTCTTTATCCATTAGGTTTGCCAGTTATCTGGCAGCTAGCATTAGCAGTTTGATGAGGATTGAAGTTGTAAAATTGACATAAACAGAACGTAGGTGTTGTGCTGTTCCCGCGTCTCTTTCACGACCGCCGTAAATTCGTCCCGGGATCATCACTTAATATTCGCGCCCGCCGGCTTTATTGCCATACCAATTCCTATAATACTACCTATATTATTACACTCCCTTACCCAAATTATTAATTAAACCAAGATTTTCAATTACTCATTTCTCAAGATTATATGGATTTGATTAAATACCTATTCAAGATTATATTGCCCAATGAATTATTCGTATCTGCTGATTGTGATTATTACATTGGGTACAAAAATAACGCAAATTTATTTTCGATCTTAATTTTTTTTTTAATTTTATTTAATTAAAATAATAATATGATATATTAAAATATTCTATTGGATATTTGTATAACAATTAATCAAATATAAAGTAAATAGTGATCCCCAAAGACATATGTATATACCGGGTGGACTTGAACTAGCTGAGAATATTTCAGGGGGTGAAAAAATATTGCTTAATTCCCATAGATATAAAAATTAGATATCGCATTGCATATAATGAAGTCGTGAAGCCTGTGTATTGTTCGATAAAGGCATAAGTTAGTCTCCCTCACTCAACACATTTCTAGTTATCACCGAGAGTGGTTGTGACAATACGCGTGACGATTAAAACGCAATAATATTTTAAACATGTTAAAGAAGTAGTCAGCGTTAAGCTAGATCTATTTAATGTATGTTGGAGTCCATATGACATGTAGTAACAATGCATTTACCAATTTTAATGTGAAATATAACTGAAGATATTAAAAGAGAGATGTTTACAGTATAATGTTTGCCAGGTAACTCATGTTTTTGGCCACTTGATCCACTTGAACTAACCATGAATTTAGCCACTCATGCGATATCCTATATGTTAATTCTTAAAGTATTTCACAGACATAAAACACAAACAACAGCACTATTGAGTACAGATACAGCTGATTCCAAAACGATGGATGAACACACACAATGAATTAACACGTTGCTGTTTCTAAAAAACAAATTTGTAAAATGTTTCTCAAAAAGCCCCTCGCGGCGTATATTAATATGAACAAATATGTTTTTTGAAGTCTACCATCGTAGTGTTATATAATATTTTGATGTAATTCCCCTGTGAAGATTTTGTTTCATTTGAGACTGTCAAAGTGAAGTGTGTATGGAAGGGATCCTGAAAGAGCGACTGCTTGTGTTTGGGTGGTGTTGGATGATAGGAAGCAGTGTTGAAGATCCATTTTTGTGTTGGCGATGCGACGGATACATTTTCATTTGTACCCTTGGTCGTGTTGTTCTTTCTGCGATGCCGGCACAAAACTTGTCAATTTCCCAAGAGTGCGCCAAACGACTCGCCGCCAAGTTATTTCGCCAGAGAAAGATGTGAAAGAGTACTCTATATATAAGCTATAGCTAGTCTTGAGGGCCCTTTTTTACTTTGCACCCTGATAATAAATATTTTCGCTCATCGTCTGGCTTTTCGTTGCGCTTTGGTTCGGATCGATGCCCTCAGAGAACTGCAAATAGCACTTCAGAGTTCACATATTTTCAACCACGTTTACACTTTCCTTCAGAAAGTAAGTAACGCTTCTTTACCTTCATCCAAACAATCTTTACCAAAAAAGTATAGCGTCGTTGTTGTGATGTAAACTTCTCAAGAACACTATTATTATGTAATGTTCAGCATGTGATTTTTCAACATTAAATAGATTAATGATTTTGTTTTGGTGGAATTCTATGTTAATGATAGATTTAATATTTATAAATACATACATTATTATATCCCCAAGTTGCAGTGATGATAGTGCAGCACTTGTCAGTTGGAACATATACAGGATGAACTTGAAATAACTGAGAATATTTTAGGGGGTGGTAGGGTGTCGCAAGAATAATCGAAAAAATAAGATTATTTTTTTTATTAATTAATATTAAAAAATAATTAATAATATGAATTATGTATAACAGACACAATATACAGGTAACAGTCACTACTGAGTACTTCAGAGAAACAATTGATTGGTGGCCCATACTCGATTCCGAAAGCATTATTAATACTATTAATTTATTTTTTATTTTTAATTATTAAAAAAAAAAATTATCAATATAATATGAAAAAATTTTTTTTTTCAATTATTCTTACGATACTCTACCACCCCCTAAAATATTCGCAGTTATTTCAAGTCCACCCTGTATATCTTAAATAAAATTTGTTGAAATTAAATATTATTAAATCTATCATTAATATATTATGTAAAAGATTAACTATTATATACCTATCTAATGATTAATTTAAAACAGTATTTATATTTATATGCTGATTCCGACCAAAGTCCGGTCAAAGTTTTTGTCACTTGGTAGATCTGAATTAGCAAAGTAGATTTGAAGGACTCATCGTGTGTGGTGGCCTGGGAAACCACCTAACAATGTATTCAACTAATGGCAATAAAGGAGTCCTGATAATAAATATTTTTATAGATAAATAATTTATATTAGTAATTATTAACTAGTGTGTTTTTTGATAATATTTTGAAATGTCCTCTTTAGTTTAAACGAACGGATTGAGTCTTTTTAAATGACAGCATTTCTAATTTAAAACTCAATTTCAACCAAAGTAATCCGCATCCTTTCACATTAAATCCTAGAAAAATGGAACATTAAATTTTGTATGAAAGAGCTCCGTCTAAAGCGCATTCATTAATATTTATGCGAGTTTAAAATATTATTTTTATAGAATTGTTTGTCGCTTTTGTAGTAACATTTTTAACAAATGCTTGTTTTTGAGTCCGAAAAGTCTTTTATCCTTATTGAGGCCATTCAAAAATCGCAATGGATGCCGTTAAATTAAGATGTGATGAATTTTCCAGTAGGTTGGAGAAAAGGGTTTATCTAGAGGCTGGAATCGAAAAAGTAAAATCCGTTCTGGGAATAAGCAAGCAATATGAAATATTAACCTTTTCCCGGATTACCGGGGATTATGTTGTAATACCAGACCGTTCGTTTGGTCCTTTTTTCGGCCATCTCTCTCTGTCTCATGTGTATGTTTATATATTTGTTACGAATAAAAACAAATAGCAAATATTTTAAAAAACTTACGGGAAGAGATAAAACAAACATATTTTGTATGATGAGATTTGAATCGACCAACAGTAACAATGCTATTATAATGTAAATCCCCGAATCTGCATAAGGATTTATTATTAAAAGCTTAATTATCATGAACGTAGTTAGTTTGTATCTATGCATTTATTTTAGTGAACGAAACTTGGTTTTTATTATAATACGATATAATAACTTTTGAGCGATTGTTTAACAAAAAAAGACTCTTTTCCACCAATTCTGCCACCTACAGTGCTTGTTTAGGAGCGAAGTTATATATAAATTATTTCCTCCTACATCTTACTTTATTTTATTTTAAATACTTACATTTTTATATAATACTATAATTTATTTTTATATCCTTTTCATTTTTGTTTTAAACCTTTTTTATTATTATTTTTGTCTTTTCTATTAAAAAGCTCTTAATATAAGGAAATAATTAAAATCAATTGTTAATTAAAATTAAATATATAATGTGAAAATATGACTTAGATTTTATTATCCGAGGAGTTACAATTTTTAATTAAGCAGGAGAATTTCAAGCTTTATATTTATAGTTTATCTTCTATCGCATCATAACCATATATTATATATATTTGTGGTATTATTTTAAAAACTTCACATAATATTATTTTAACGATTACGTATATGGAAACACCTGTTCCAATATAAACGTTGAAATAATGGTAATAGGTGTAATATAAAACCCATAATAAAATATGTTCCTCTAGACATAAAACAGTATTAATACTGGTGTTTATTAAATTAGACTCGAGTGTTTTTATTGGACTGGATATTCTAGCCGAGGCATAAGTTAGAGATAGTTTTAATTTAGTGAAGACATCGAAATGTATGGAATGGTGGTTATAAAGTTGTAAACAGAGGTGACGTTAAGCAAAGCGTGCTTCGTGTACCAAATGTGAGCTTTCGTGAAACAAACGATAAGCTTCAAAGCACTAAACTACAACAATCGATACACTCCATTATTTTACACAAACTACAATACGGTACAACCGTTATACAGAAACTACATTAACCTATGAATCTCAAACTACAATTGATTTTGTATATAAATTATTATTTTAAGCCTTACACGCATTAACTAGTATTTTGATGACGAAGGTTTATGGGTACCCATATTCGATAATGTATCAATTTCACATTGACATATAAGTACCTGCAAACTATAAAATCCATACGATTGACATATAAACGGCTTTATTAGGCAAGGATAAATCCCAATATATGAAAATCACTAAGCTGATTTAATATATAAATTACTCAATAACGATATTATTGGATAGTGAATGTATAATCTATGTATGAAATTAAAATTGAATAGGTGCAATCAAGAATTTTATTCAAATTAAAATATACATAAGAGTTTTTTTTATAAAAAGACCTTCTTGAATGTTAAAAAATGATATACATAAATGTAAATAGAATAGAGATACGACTTATCCTGTTGATCTAAATCTCTACCAAGTTAAGCGAGCCTCTTACATTTTTGTATAAAAATAACATAGGCATTTTCATAGAAGGAAATGTGATATTTGAATTTATATAATATTTTTTATAGCACTCGTGTGTCTATTTACTTTTAAATAATTTGAATTATAAAAGCAAATTATATCCTATGTCGCTTTTGGTGTATGGTGGGATTTTAATTATTCGATTCAAATACATCTTTAACCGATCTTAATTATTTCATTCGTAAATTTTGAATGTCTTTTTTCTGTATACCAATAATTATTTTCTTGTATTTCACCTCAAAATATATATTTTGCATCTTTAGGCACAACACATATGCATATTAGTATTTGTTTGTGCAGTTTGATGCTCGTTTGTGGACTTGTTTTATTATATTTCTCTCATAGGTAGAAGTACGAAAAGCACCAACGAGCACTCATGTGTGTGGCGGCACTTATCCTTTATAAATATTATCTAATATTATGTAGTCATCATAAAAAAACAGCGTACACAAAAAACAATTGATTTGATCGGTAATTAGACAGGGAGATCGGAAATAATATTAATAAAATTCCGATCAAATTGTCTTCATATAAGTTTACTATGATTTCCTGGATTACAAGGATAATACTGAGGCGATTATAAGGTCTGGAAGAGCTATTCTGTGACCTGTGTAACTGTAAATGCCCTACCTTCGAGAAGTATTTGGGGTGGACTTAGGGTTGTAGGGTAAACGAAAAAAAAATAAAAAAATTTAATAGTGCTTTTGAAATCGCTCTTGGGTTCCCAACTGAGAATTAACTGTTTTACTCAGTAGTAACTGTCGCGTGGGTATTGTGTCTGTTAAATACGTAATTTTTTTAAGTAATAAAAAAAAAAAAATATATTTATTAAATGATACACTACCACCTCCTTAAATACTCTCATTTTATTCAAGTATTTCCCGTGTAAAAACACTATAACAAAATGGTTAACTTCTCCACTAACTCTTTAATACAAAATGTTAACAAAATCAAATATGTTTCAAATAAGCGAAACTTTAAATTACCACTGAAATGTTGAGAGACATAAAAATTCTTTAACATATCTTTTTTCTCAAACACATTTGATTTTGTCTGTCATTAATGATTTTACTATATTCGTGTTTCACAATATTTCTGTTTCATTCATATAGTATTAAGTATATGTTTTTGTAATTCTAAGTTTATTTTTTTTATTATTATTATTATTTATTATGTATAATATTTATACACATTTTAGTAGTTCTACAAGTGGGTTTTTGTATTTTTTCCCATAAATTATGTTATGACTTATTAATTATTTTAAATATCAATTGATTATACTCCGTATTAAAATAAGTAAAAGACTAAGTCTATAAACTTTAATATTGTAACATCTAATCATAATGTATCTAAACATTGTACGCAAATTATATTTAATAAAGAACTTGTATTATATATATATATATATATATATATATATATATATATATATATATATATATATATACATATATATATATATATATATATATATATATATATATATATATATATATATATTTATATATGTGTGTGTGTAGTTATAGGTATATAAATTAGTCGTCAAATAATAGTTTACCTGCATAGTGCACACGTCATGTATTTGATCCGGTGGCAAATTGATTGAATTCATGCAGAACAGGTTGTGATTGTTTGACCGCAGTATAATATGTATGTGTAAGTGGGGAGTGATTTTAATATTTGATCTGAGGAGCATAGCATCGCGCAGGTCAGTTCAATGGCTACAATCGATGATAGGTGTTCGTATTTTAGGTGGACTATGAAGATCGGCAGCTGTGGCCAGTGTTCTCGCTAACCACCGCATTATCGTTAAACGGGGTCGAAATGCGAAAATCCGCTTATATTCAAAACGGGAGTGAACGCCAAGTCCATTGGTGGCATATGGCGTATACCAGGACCAAGCAGTGCTGGTTTAGCTTGCGGATTTTACCCCTTATTGTTTCGCACATACACTATTATCTATTATATTTGGTATGCCTTATACATTTTCACAACAATTCACTCTCTTTTTTCCACAGACAATTTTTCATCACACCAGCTTTTGGCATCCCATCCTCTACAAATTGAGCGCCCGCCGCGCCGGCTGTGAACAATCTTTTCCATACCGACGATTTGCACAAACAATACAATTTACTCCTCTCCACTCGTTCAATCGTTTTCATCTAATTTTTCTGCTTCTTCATATTCTAGATAAAATATTTTATTTTATTATTCTCTAAAACAAGCATTAAAGTTCAAAAAAACAAACTCACGGGGGACAGATAATGACCTATTCAATCTGTCAATGTTTATGGAAAGCGTGCACAAATTTTTATTTTTATATCATTAAACTATTTTTTACATTGTTCCTCATTTTATGTTTTTCTTCTCTTTTATTGTTATATTTCTTTTTTTTGTAATTTGTAATTTTTTCTAAATGACGAGTGCTGCATTATCATCACGGTGACTTGGGATCCCCCGTAATGCTGTAGTGGTAGTGCAGTATGATGTAGTAATTATATGTATTTATATGTAAAACAAAAAAAATAAAAATATAGAGATACGCTTGCAATAAAGCGCCGTGGCTATAAATACTGTGGTCATGAATTCGAATTCTATTGATGTAAAAAATATAATATTTAAAAAATCCCGATCGATCGTCTTGATCCAAGTTTACTCTGATTTCCTGGATTGTAAAATAAATACTGAAGAAATTATCAAGTTTCAATTTTTATACACAACACTTTGTTGTGTTTAAAAAAACGAAATTTGTAAAAAAAATCTCAAAAGCCAAGCGTATATAAATATATAAATATTTAATATAATGGAGCTTAATTAAAGACAAAAGTGAAATAGGTGAAAATAATTATTACTATATATGGAAACAAGTTTTATAACTTACGATGCTATACATTGGTCGTATAGAAATGAGTAATACTCATTTGAATTGAATGATAATGATGTGAAAGTATCATATTTATAATTAAAAGTAATTTAATTATATTTTAAAATATTAAAATAAAAAGTTCATTTATAAGATGGTATAGATCAAATTAAATATTTTTAATACTGGCTATAAGATATTACTATTGTGATCTTAATATTCACTTTATAAACCAGATAATCAGAGCGAACGTTAATAGAACTGATTATGTGGGTTATTATATTAATTATTAATAATCAACCTATGTCAACAGCCAAATCATTAAATTTTATTATTCGAATGCATAACCATGCTATCAATTTCCCAACAGGATTTATTTCCATTATAAGTTGCTCATTATTTTTAATTAAAGCATTTTCACTTGAATTATATCCATTTGCATACCAAATATATGATATTGTGAATTTGAAATTTTCCACGAAAACATTATCCATTAATCTAATGACTTATATTAATATGATTTTAACCTATATTCTATTTGGACTACTAAACTAAAGTCAAATAGTATGCATAATTTACATATATTCAAGTAGAATTATTGAATCAGTTGTTACACACACAATAATTATTCTATCATATCATGGAACCTTAATTTTTATTTATAAAGTGTTGATATACTAAATTTTAAATATTCACATTGAATTTAGGCAAAAGTAGCTGAATCAGCAAAGGAGTTGAATTTTTCGGGAGAAAAAAATTTACCCGTTCGATGTAATAATTACCAATTTGCGCTGTGGTAAAAAGGTTTTTTTTAGTAACGGGGGTTTCAGAGGGTAGATTCTGTTTATTCAGGGTTTGGAGATCAGGTCGGCGATGTTTACCTGTCAAGTACTACTATGCCGTATAACAGCCTCCCAATCAACCTGCCGCAAGCAAACCTTATCCAGGGACAATAAACCTAAACACAACACTAAGTGGAAAAGGTCTTCCTAATCAAATACCAAATTGAATACTTTAATTTGTTATCATTTCATTTAAATAACTATTCCCATTAACTGCTCACTTACAAACTTTAAATACAAACTATCTTTATATATTTCTTCTTGTGTGTTTGTCACTGAAATCCTCCTAAACGGCTGGACCAATTTTAATGAAATATTTTGTGTGTATTCAAGGGGATTCGAGAATGGTTTAAATTCACAATTAGTTCAAGTTTATGTTTTTATTTAACACGGTTTCTACATTTCACTTTACTCATACAGTATACACATACTCACAGGTTATCCATTGGTTGAATTGTAATGACGTTAGATATTGATATAACTTAAAAGTACTAATGTTCATCAAAATGGTCCAGATTTTTACAGCTTATTCAAAAAAATTTGGAATTAAAGATGTGTGTACAAAACAACATCTGTCAGCTAGTTATTGTAGAAAAATACCAAGTCACTTAAACAAGAATATATGGTATGGTGGTTTCCCAGGTTACACTTCTTTGAGTTTTTTGATTAATAATCACTGATTATAAAGAACAAAAATAATCGGCAGTATCCAGAATTTTCAACGCTAACCAGTCTATGGCTGATTTATAATTTTAATAAAAATAATGCGGTATAATGGTTTAAATAAAATATTACAATGTTTATATTATTTTATATTATTGAAAATCGACGCCCAAATTTTATTTTCAATAAATATTGCTACTGTTTCTGCTCGTTCTTGTGGAATATATTTATAAATTATTATATTGGGGCATCTACACAACACAATGCTTAAAGCGAAACTCGTCTAAACGTCACATAACCAAGAATGAGGGTGAATGAAAATGGTAGCGGGACTTTTGCCCCACCCGTTTTTAGGGAAATCCGCTATTGTAAAAAAGCACCCTGGTTTTCGAGAATCATATTTATAATTCTTGGAAAGTGTTTTAAAGAACTGATTGAATGAAGAAGTTATTAGATAATTAATATTCTAAGATAAAATATTCTGTGCCATTTCAATTAAGCCATTGTAATATTTTAATATTTACTGATTCTGATATTTCTTAAATAATAATAAAAGTGTTCTAATCAATGATAAATAAAAATTGGGATATGTACAAATAGTGGTATATTTTTAAAATGTTATTTGTTAATGTGTGTATATTCTTTTGAGAGTATAATAAAATATACACAAGTCTTATATTTTAAAAATTCTATTTAATTTTTAGGATACTTTTTCCAATCAATTCAACTATACCAGTTATCGGGTGATCAAAGGCTGTCTCAATTAAACAGATTCTATACTAAACAGAGATTTGCAACGTGTAATTAGCCTCTCGTTCTATTGATCAATGATTCCGTTCAAGTAAAACTAGTTCAATATACAACTACCGGATGCAAATACAATATATCAAATCATCAAAGCTTGTTTGATTGTATTGCATAATTTCAGTTGATAAAGGGGTAACTGGTAGCTTAATCAAACTAGCAGGAGAGAAAAGCCACTTGACTAACTAACTAACTTGTGTCTGCTTATAAGTGGCACAAAAAGAAACTGAGGTCCTGGAACAAGGCAGTAATAACTTGTGGATGAGTTAATCCCGCAAAAGTTAAATAATAAGTCGGAATAAAGACGGAATGCAATTAATTCAGCACACAGTGTACATTTTATAAATGCGTTATATAATACAAGCCTCAGCGGAAATTTAATCGGATGTTTAAAGCAATTCTACTTTTTAACAAAAAATAAAAATACATAACAAACAAATTGAAACGTTATAACATTGTTATTTGTTTTTTTAAATTAGTATATTGTTTATTGTCCTTTTATTGAATAACGTTCAAATAAGTCACTCGATTCAAATTTGGTTGGTCTGTTATTTAGTTGTAAGCATTATATGTATTTTTTGGTAATGTGGATTTTATTGTTGGTATAATTTTTTAATCCGCATATTTGTAAATGTTTTTTTTTATTATTTTGATTTGATGTATTTTTTTAAATTATGTACGAGTATCAGTTGCGTGTATACCACCGTTGAGTAAAGACGTAAAGTAAAGTGCTCCCGCATGGTGTCGCAAGTTCGAAAGTGACGAGTGCACAAGTGACACAACCACCAAACCGGTCTTGCTCCGATTTCTCCTGTCCGGTATCATACTGTTCACTTATATTACACTGTAATTTCTCCACACTATATACAAGACAATGGAACTGGATCATCAATGTCCTGTTGCCGCATCGACTACAAATACGCTAGATTCTTGGATCAAAGCCCCGACAAAAACAAAGAGAATATCCAGTCCGGAGACTGCCAGTAAAGCCAAACAGGCATGCCCAAATAAGAACTGGCTTGCTGTGCCAACAGCAAATCGCTTTCAACAATTAGAAGACAAACAAGAGGAGCAAGCGATTGGCAAAAATACGCCAAAGCCACCACCTATATTTGTGCACGCAGTAGAGAACATCAAACCACTGACAGACTTCTTAGAGCAAGTAGCTCAAGGAGCATACTACATTAAACAGCTGGGTAAAACCCAAGTAAAATACAGATCACTAAGTCTGAAAAATATATACCTGTAATCACAGGTTTAAAAAATAGAGATACCGAGTTTCATTCGTATCAGACGAAAGAAAGCCGATCATATAAGGCTATAATAAAAAACCTTCACCACACGGCAGATATCGCCGAAATAAGCGAAGAGCTCGCAAGCCACGGCCATGATGTTATCAGAATAACAAACATGTTGCAAAAAATTAACAAAACCCCACTGCCTATGTTTCTTTGTGAATTGAGACAAAAAGAGAATAACAAAGAAATTTTCAAAATTGACACCATACTTAGGTGTAAAGTCGTAATCGAGCCACCAAGACCTCAAAAAGAGGTCATACAATGCAAAAAGTGTCAAAGATACGGACACACCGCGAAATATTGCAACAGGACTCCGCGTTGCGTAAAGTGCGCAGGTGAGCACGCAACAACTGATTGCAACAGAACAACAAGAGACAACAATGTGAAGTGTGTCAACTGCAACGGGAATCACCCGGCAAATTACAAAGGTTGCGAAACACGCAAAAAGGTACAAACAAGCCAATTCCCCGTATTAAGAAAGAAAATAATTTCAAAACAGACAAACAACTTGACTAACACTACAACTTTCAAAACCAATGACATGCCAAAGTCGTATGCTCAAGCCACCAAAAATATCGAGCCAACTCCCGAAAAACCACAAGACAATATTATAAATAATTTAATAATCAAAATGGACAAACTCATTGAACTTGTCATGAAAACCATGGACAACATGACACAGATCATGGCAGCTCTTGTCCTAAATAAAAAATGATTCCATTATTAAAAATATGTCTTTTGAACGCCAACGGTCTTGGACAACATAGCCAAGAAATAAAATTATTTTTAAAAGAAAAAACATTGACATAATGCTTATATCGGAAACACACTTTACCGAAAAAAGCTACATAAAAATTCCCATGTATACTATATATACGACGAATCACCCCGATGGAACTGCGCATGGCGGAACAGCGGTGATAATTAAAAACACTGTGAAACATCATCTCACTGGAAAATATGATCGAGACTTTCTCCAAGCAACCACAATTGCTGTCGGAGATACAAATAATTATGTATATATATCGGCTATTTACTGCCCACCCAAACACTCGATTAAACGAGAACATTTTGACGATTACTTCAGAACACTTGAAGCGGATAAATTCATCGCAGGTGGGGACTTCAATGCCAAACACCAACAATGTGGGTCTAGACTGGCCACACCCAGGGGGAGAGAACTGTATAAAAGTATGGCAAACAACAAGTTGACTCATCTATCGACTGGTGAACCAACATATTGGCCTACAGATAGAAGAAAAACACCGGACCTCATAGACTTCTGCGTAGTGAAAGGAATTCCAATCGAAAGACTGAGCGCAGAATCTTGCCTCGATCTGTCATCATATCACTCACCTGTTATTATTAAATACAGCTTGCTACAACCAATTATCAAACCCAGTAAATTTACACTCGGTAACTGTCACACAGATTGGGAATATTTTAGACATATCTTAAATGAAAATTTGAAATGTGATATACCATTGAAAACAGAAGACCAACTTAACACCGCAGTTATTCACTTTCAAAATCAAATTCATTCCGCAGTGAAAAAAGCTACGCCCAATATGTCAAAAAAACCACACTCAACAGATGATTTTCCCCGCTGGATTCAGGAAAAAATACATGAAAAAAGACGCATTCGTAAAGAATGGCAAAATACTCGAAGCAAGGAACTCAAGAGAAAACTGAACGAAGCAATAAGAGATATTAAAAATATCCTATGTGAATGGAAAATAAAGGGATTCAATCCTATCTGGAAGGTCTTACAGCAACCGACGCTACAGATTATTCTCTATGGAAAGCTACAAAAAAACTAAAACGGCCCTAAATATCCATACCGCCCATCAAAACGGCTGACGATAAATGGGCAAAAACTACAAGAGAGAAATCAAACGAGTTTGCGAAACATCTCAAGGAAGTATTTACACCAGCGGAGAGGATGTGTTCCCCTGAAGAAGAAAGTCACATTCATAATTTATTAGATAGTACGGAAC
>JAGTTH010006182.1:0-30989 GCA_022606485.1 Agraylea sexmaculata | reverse complement strand
ATTACAAATACAAATAATCGGTCGACGGCACAGTTTGGGTTTAACTTTTTGACCTTTCTTTGCTTTATTGGCCACTGTACCATTAATAAATTTGACTAAATATTCTATAGCAGGCAATGGAGCTCCATCTATTTCATCTAAAATGGTTAAAAATGAATTACATATTTTTCAATATTAAAAAAAAAATTGTAATTTACCAAGAATGAGACATTTAGGTTTCTTGTCTGTGTATGATACAGAATCCATTTCGGTTGCGTTTTCGAGTGCAGATTTAAATGTATCGACATTTCTATCATCAGAGGCATTAATTTCTTTCACCAAATATCCTGTAAAAAAATTATTTCAGAAAAAATATAATCACTTTCTATTTTTAAATTATGTATTCCTTTTTTATGAATTCAATGTACATACCGGAATGTTTTGCGATCATATGTGCCAGAGTAGTTTTACCACATCCAGGCGGACCACATAAAAGGGCAACTTTAAATGAGGGTCTTCCTTGTTCGTCCAGCTCCATCACTTCTGGACCACTATTAAGGCCTTGATTGAATTTCTTCATACCAAATTCAAACTTTCCTGATCTCTTATTAAAACTACTACTCACTGTTGTTTTCTTAATTTTAACTTCTCTCTTGAAAACAATCTAAAGTAAAAAAATAAATACAACATAAAGATCATAAGTTATAAGAAAATTACTTTTTATTACTTTATCCCATAATTTCAGCCACTGAAGAAGTGTTCGGTTGGTGGATTCATCTGATAAAAGTTCCATATAATTCATCGGTTTGTATCTTTCGACCCAGAGTTGTGTTGTTTCAGAATTTTGTAACTCCTGATCTAACATTTCAATGTCATTTAATTTCTTACTGTTGGCTTCAGCTTCAATTACTTTTTCCTTGATTTGTTTTTTTTCTAACTGAAATCCAGAAAGTTATTATGATTTTTCAAGTACTAAGCCAACTGAAATAATTATACTAACAGATAATTTTGCTTCTGCTAATATTTTTTGAAATGCACCACCCATTAGATTCTCATATCCATTAGTAACGGTAGCAGATACTTCATTTATTTCCCTTTCCATATATTCATCACTGTGCAATCTTACAAATAATTTTTCACCATCAGATCGGGTCAAAGTTACGCAAGGCCATCTAAATAAGATTAAATATAACAATTAGTCCTGGGGATAGTAATACATGATAATAAAAATATTACCTAGGTCTGAATTTCGATATATTATCTATCACTCTTTCAGAATTCAAATCTCTGAAATCTTTTCCAACAATATTTGTTTGATGATTTAGGTGCCATTTTTTCCTTCTCTCAGCAAGTATTTTATCGATGAGCACCTGTTCTGTATCGACTACATCATTCTCTTTTATTTTTTTAGATTTGTGATTTGCTAGATCATATTCATCTTCGAATAATATGTCATCAATATTCCCAAACAAATCGTCTGCGGTCCGTTTTTGAGCAACACTTGATTGCGAACAGGACAATTTTTCTATACCGCTTTCATCAATCGTTAGATTTAGACCATTTGAATGCACCGTTTCTTGGGTGGGCGGAAGAGGTTCAAGATCTTCAAGAGTATCGTTAGCATCTGGGAGTTTAGATATTTGATTGTTGTCTTTTATGAATTTGGTACCGAAAGTTTTTTTAATAGCTGGACTTGAAAAATCTAGAGATCTTCGAGCTTGGTGATCTGGTTCATTGTGAATATCTGAGAATGTTATTATAAACCATTAATGATTGTCATATTATTAAATGTGATACAGATACAAGTACGACCTTCCTGATCACGCATAGCATCCAAGTCATCCCCGTACATGAGCTCATACTCTTCATCTTCATCAGGATAGTCGGCCATTTCTTCAGATTGTTCTTCAGCAGAAAATCATAAGCAAAACATTGTAAACTTGACGTCTTCAAACGAAATGTCAATCTTTAGCGCCTTTTAGTGCAGTGCTGCCAGTTGGCAATGATATTTTCTTCAAATCATCATTACAATTTTTCATTTAAAATTTTGTTAGCCTGAAGTGGGTGAGTCGGTTTGTAATTGTTTTGTTAACGCATATTTTTTTTAGTTTTCATTTTCTTTATTTTGCAAAATTGAACTTTTTATATTTTAACATGCATGTATGTAGAGATGCAATATTGTATTTAAAAATAAATATTAAAGATTTTTTTTAATGTCATTTTGCGGGATAATAATGTTTTATTTGATTTGTAAATAATGGGTGTCTGGTAGTAATGAGTTTGTAGAGCGTATGCAGTGTCAGCAGTGCTGTCAGTTGACAGGTGGCTGGACGGAGTGACAGGACAGGGACAGTCACAGGATTGTGGGCCTTGTGATGCAGTGTCCAGGTTAACAGGACTACAGGTTACAAGTCTTGAAGACCAGCAGACAAGTCACGCGTCCAGGATAGTGATGGAGCAGCCTCACAGCCTGCAGTTGCCTTCTCTGGTGGAGCGCTACTTCAGTGACTTGTTCCTGTGTTGTCAGTCTCAGCCTCATGCTGCAGTGACAGCCCTCAAGGCCACGGAACTCTTCAGATCCGCCAATATTCCACCGGACATTCTGAAACAGGTTCCTTTTAACAAACACTAAAATCTAAGCTTTCTACAAATAAACGCAAATCCACATTAACTTAAAATTACATACATATTTTGATTATCAACAAAATAAACCCACCTAAATAACAAATTGATTATTGCACTAACTCTCATTTATAACTTATTTTTCCTTCTTTAGATTATAGATTTAAGTTTTCCTCACTCGAACAACCCCTTGACCCATATAAACCGGGTGCAGTTTTACTCCGCCTTGAAACTCATCGCCGCATATCAAGCCAATATGCCCATCCGGCCAGACATCCTCAGCACTGCAATCGATCTCCCCTTGCCCAGGTTTATGTGGAATCTGAACTATGAAACTCCCACCGTTGATCTCATCCAGCTCTCCAACTCCCCGACGACTTCGATTGATAAAGAGCAACGAATCCATAAAAGGGACAAATCTTTCAGTTCTTATGAGCCAATAAGAGTGTCTCTCAATTCGTCAGACATTGATATTCCTCAGAGTATAACCAATCAACATGATGAAGCTGAAATTCAAAGTACAGATTCCGAAGTGGAATCTGAGACAGTTTCACAGCAGTCCGACATGTCACATACGGTAAGATTTTTTTTTTATTTCCCATAACTAGTCATAATTTATTTAGAGAAAACTCTTATTTGACTATCCATTTTTCGATAAACATAATCGGACCAAATAGACATTTATTTTGATTACTACTAACAACTAATTACAGATTCTAAGCAAATATGTTAAATACATATTTAGCATTAAATTTATATACATACATATGCAATATTTTATTTATTATTAGTCTTAAACCCTACTTATAAGAGCCATTTGTATTGTTTGTTATTTTTCTCAATATCCTTAGACTAATGGTGTTTTAATCTACTTTTTATCAGAACAGTGATGTGTTTTTTCTTGTAATTCAATATGGACTTTTTTATAATGCTCTTTTTTTCAAACTAATTTTCTTATCAAAATAGACACCACACTGTGATAAAAATAATATGCGGTTGAGTTAATGTATGTTGCCAAAGTATCAATATCTCTTTTATGCCGTTTTTATTTAATACATTCCTATAACTTTAACACATTCTCTTATCAGTTGTGTGTAATTCAAGTTTTTTTTTAAATATTCACTGACTTCACATTTACACTGATTTGTCGCCAAGTTTATGATAAGACACATTGTAAAACATTAAGTAAATGCTTTTTAATATTAATAAAATATCACTAAATAAAAACATTTTACCAGTCACTACAAATAAGTATCACTAGTCTAAAATATAAACTGTACTCAATAATAATCATTTTATCAAACCAGAAAATTTATGAAACTCACATATTGAATATGAAATGTTTATATAAAATAATAGTTACGAGGAAAAAATGGATCACCCTGGAGTACGGCTAGTGAAAGTCCAACACCTACAAATTCCATAGCAGATCAAAGAGCACAAGGATCTCTCCAACCTGGACCGTGGGGACCAATTAGCGGAACCGGAAGATGGCCTGCGACCAGCATAGGAGAAGAGCATACACAATTACTAGGTTAATTTTGATCATATCTTCACTCTTGTAGATCTTTCATAATATACAAAATAATTTTATTTTTGCATAAAAGATTAATAAACAATGTAGCGACAGAACAAATTAACGACTAACATTTCTTGGCACTAGTCACTTAACACTTGTTTGTGTTGGATGAGATTGAATTCATTTCATCACAGTTTATCCTCTTCAATTATATAAAGAGCATTGATCATGGAAGACAAGCAGATATTGATATGTATATCATAGGATTTGAAACATCAACCAAGTGTTTTTAATGTAATTTATTCTCTTTCCAGGTACAGAAGAAGAATCATCCGATCATCATTCTTCTGATGAAGAGACTGGCGAAGCTACTGACCCGGTTGCTACAAACATTTGGAAAATAGGTCCAGAACTAAGATATTATTATACACTACAGTTTAATCAATTACATCCTGACTCAAAGGGATTAATATCTGGAAGTGTAGCCAGGTTAATATACATCTATATAACAATTTTTAACACTTATATGGTAGCACAAAATTCCATCCATTCCATCCATTCTCAGCTGAAAAAATGCCTTTCATAGGCAAATTTGTAGTTGTAATAAATATGAAAACATTTAAGACAAATTAATATTAAGTTTATGGAAAGCTGGATAGTATCATAATTAAAATTTATCAATCTATCAATAATTTATTTATATAAATGTTTAGGATAATATGGTGGTGTGCTATCATACAAGTACTCAATGTTTGCTTAATGGAAATACATATAACTATTTGTTAAAATTAAATTATTTGCAGATCTGTTATGGAACAATCCCAATTACCCGTTAGTGACCTTCATAAGATTTGGGTTCTGTCTGATGTTACAAAAGATGGTGCGCTGTGTCTTGAAGAATTCATTACAGCCATGCATCTAGTGGTGTTGAGAAGAAATAAGATTCCTATCCCTGATGTATTGCCCAGTTCGTTAGTACCCCAGATTAATAAGAAATCTTCACCTGTAGAAGATGTTAAAGAACGATTTGGAAGTTTTGATTCTAATACAGAAAATTTTTACAAAATTGTAGAACACAATTTGAGTAAATCTAATTTGATTGATACTATTGATGGAAATGTTAAATCATTGACATTACAAGACAGATCACCATCTCTAAGTCCACCGGTCACTGAACCACCGATAAGACACAAACCTGATCCATTGCCTGATAATAAAGAATGGACCAAATTCATCGACTCCCCTACCTCAAGTATAGCTAGTCCAGGTCCCAAACCTGTTAATTTTGATTTTCATAAAGCCGCTGTCGAAAGAGATCCTAAAATATTTCATCCAGTTCCGTTGAGGGTAACACCTGAATCCTCCACTTTACCTGTTCAACATGATTCTGGAGGTACATCTCCTCGAAAATTAGATGATTTGATATACGATTACCAAGAGAATCACAATATAGCTAGTCCAAAAAAATTGAGTGCACAGCTTTCTTGCGACATAGCGAGTTTACCATCAATCCAAGCAGCTGCTGCTGATATTAAACCAATTCAGCGGCCACAAGCTAGAAAATCACTTATTAAGAATATCGGAGCTATTCCTCCGCCTCCAACAAAAGATGCTTCATCAGCCATTGAAGACAATAATTCTGGCCCAATGTCATTACAATATGCCCCTAAAAAAGAGCCTCCGCCTCCACCACCCCCTCGTCCCCATCGTACTCACACACGCTCTAGCAGTCTGGATCTCAATAGATTCAAAAATAATCATGGAACCTCAACAGGGGCACCTCCACAAGTTCCTCCTAGAGTTTCCCCTTCTATAACTAGTCCTCAAAGTAAAAAACTTGTCAATCAACGAAGTGAAGGTGATGTGTTGGGATTGATGTCAGATCAAGCTTTTAGTCCCACAGATGCTTTTGATCAAACTCCCGTGGGAACTCAACCAGGAGTAGAAGAAACTTTTGCTAACTTTGCTCAGTTTCAAAATAATCTACCACCACCGTCAGATAATTCCGTTATCAATCTGCCCCGAGGAAGGTCTAGTTTTGATGATGCTGACAATCACGGCGGGCCTAGAAAACACGGTGCTTTCGAAGTGTACAGAAAACCAACTCCGAGAAATTCAGACAGCCCAGAAACAGCTTCAAATATCCCAGACGTTACCGATACGCTGAAGAAGCTTCAAGAGCAGAACATAATTCTCTCGAGACTGTGTCATAAGTTGAGCATTGAATTGGCTGATGTTCAACGCGATAAAGAAACTCTACGCCTTCAACTAGAAGGAAACACTACGACTGTTTAGCTAAACTAAAATGTGTATACTTGTACTAGTATTTCCTCGTTTGTTATTATTATTATAGTAGCGTGTTATGCGTTATTTTAAAAAAGATTTTAATTCTTTCTTCGGCGCTATTGTTGCTACTGCTGCTGCATATTATATTTGATCTGTTTTGTTTATTTGTTTTTTGTCCTTTTGTGAAAAGTGAACGAGATGCTTTTTATTTCAAACCAAAGTATAAATAATATAAAAAGTGTTTAATGCTTATGGCCGTTACTCACACATCATTCCGTGCGATGAAGCAGTCAAAAGCTAAAATTAAAGCATATATTGTGTCTGTATGGACACCAAAATTAAAACATTTTGTTTTATTTTTATAAAATTATTCTTAATAATATGAACAATGTCAATTTAACGCAGAAATGAACTTTTAAAACATCTTACCTAATACTTGATTAGTTTAATATAATGTGTATGCTGTGTCTTTTGTTTGTTTGCGCGTAGAGCTTCTTTAGTTGAAAAATAGCATTTACTCTGAAACATATCCGAAACTATTATTAAGTTAGCTTTGCATTGTTATTATTTTCTTTCTTTTTTTTTTTTACTTTGACATGATTAAAAAAAGAGATTGTAATTTTTAAGTATGAACTTTGGTGGCCGTCGACATTGTTGTTAAAACATCTTGGCCTGTTTAAATCGAATGAATTGCGTTTATAAAAACAAATGTGTAGAGAGCAAAATGTCCACTTGTTAAATGTTTATCGCAAACTTATGGTAAATTTTATTAATTAAACAAATGAAAAAACATGATGTATTGATATCGATGTTGTGAATGAAATTTTATTGAGACATTTCAATACGAAATACACTTGATGATATTACGAATTTAAGATTAGGCAAAAAGTAACATCCTAAATACAAAATATGTATGCGCTAGTATTATAACATTCAATCAGCTGTACATTTATATGAAGGAAATATATTTATTTCACAAACACAGCATTAAATTAGGCACGTGGTTTCCTTAATGATGTATGTACATATTTATTTGACCAAATTGTCTTATATTTCATTCACTATATTTTCTCCTATCAAATGTATAAATATGCCGGTATCGTCATTAATGAGATTTTAGTATTATAATTTTTAAAAGTTTACAATATTCAAATTAGTCTAGGAAATCACTGCTTTATTATGTATAAAAAATAGTTATTGGCACAAAACAGAAATTATTTATTTTTCAACATATACACACTAATAACGGAGAACGGCAGCTTTTGTTCAGATCAATATATTTGTCGAACTCTCCCTTTAATTTCTCTACATTTTGGATTACAAAAATATGTGAAATCTCTTATACAACTTTGTATATTTATATCTTACATACAAATATAATTGTTATGTATATATTTTTAATGATAATTATAATCTCATTTATTTATTTGTGCCTTTCATTCATCCCTCTTTACCCAATAAAGAATAATTTTATTTGGGATTAAAATAAAATAAATAGGAGAAGCATTGTCTTGTAGAAAAATGTTTAATACAAATGACACCAAAAAGAAGAATCCTGAGAAGAATGACGATTTAATTATTCCTCGGTTTCTTTCACACTTGTCTTAGTCTCATTTAGTCGCATTTGTAAAAAAAAACATATTTAAACTGGTGTCATATATTTTACTTAATGAAAATTAAAATTTATTTCAACATAATTTATCAAACAACAATTAAAAAATGTAACTTATTATTTGTATTATCGAAATGATTAAATTGAAGTATTCAGTGTGAAATTTACAGAGCAATCTCAATATTTATTTTCACATAGTAAAAATAACTAATAATAAATTCATACACCCAAAACAGTAATTTTTGCACAATTATGTTTTTTGAGGTGTGGAATTCATATGTAAAACATAATATTATAAAATGCATTATTTTTTTATGGAGCGCTAATGTTAGTGAAAAAAAAACAATTCAGCACATTCTTTATAAAATTATGTTTTAAACACACGTTTTAAGAGTAATTGGCGAAAACCTTAATTGTATTCAAAATTTCAGAGAGTCTTAAAAGTGTTGAAATTCAGGAAAAATACAAGTTTCCTTATATCTTAAAAACTGAATATATTTGAATGATATAAAATGCTTCTCTAATACTTTATATACAAAAACTACAGCTTTTTACATTAAGTTATAAAATGCACTAAGTATTCAAGCGATACCAACGATATATTAGCAGGCCAACTGGATGTATAAATATCAAGATGGCGGACCAAGTAGATCAGTTTGACTGAGGCAACACTGTAATCAAGTATTTAAAAGTGTTTAAAAACAACAGTAACGATAAGCAATGTACACCTCTATCGAGAAAGAAAATTATTTTATCTGACTCAGACCATCTCCTTGGTCCGCCATCTTGATAGTTATGTATCCATTTGTTAGGCCTGCTAATATATCGGTGGTATCGGTTCAAGCAATACCTTCTAATGAATGAGTTTATATATATATATATAGAGATGAAAAGACGGCAAAAAATGTGAGGCACCATTCTATAGAAACATATACCATCAGGTTTCATGTGTGTTTCTACCGCCTCGCCGTCGCGCTAATTCTATTGCGTGTCCACAACGTTCACATGTATGAGTGATGCATGTAATTATGTATGCCGGAATATCGCATGCCGATTCTATAGTTAAAAGATCATTGCTTCTACTATATAGAAGGTGTTGGTTCAATTGTGTGAATAATTACATACATAACAGAAGCGTAGCAAACATGTTTGATTTCCGAGATTAAAATATAATTTTGGGGCCCGCCGATTAGTGTAAAAATCTAAATATTATTTTGTTCCGAATTTCCACATTCGTTATAAACAGTGGCGCATTATTTAATTGATCGATTTAATGATATTTTTCAGGATCGAAAGTGAGTGAAGGAGGCGGCAAGTCCTGTAATAAAATGATTAATCAATCATTTGAACCATTGTTAATATTTTCCCTGTTGTACATCAGTCAGGTTGGCCGAGTGGTCTAAGGCGCCAGATTTAAGCTCTGGTTCTCGAAAGGGAGCGTGGGTTCGAACCCCACACCTGACAAATTATTTTGTCAATTTATTAATCACCCCAAATATGGAGCGATGAACTTGGGACTATAATATTATAACAACAAACTAAAAATTAAAATATAATATAATATTTTTTAAATTTGGAACGTTGTTTTTATTGAATTTTTTTTATCTGTAATGTGAGTTTTATTGTCACGATAAACTGCTGATATCACTATTAGTTTTAGTAGAATATATCTTTCCAAAACTAAAATTAGATTTATTAATGACACCAACGTATATGCAAATTGAAAGTTTAAAACAAAATATACAGCCAACAGTTTATTTTCATTTGTATAACTGTGAGTTAAAAATCTCATTGATGTTATACCAAACCTAATACAAGTGGGTGCAATGAAGTGTTTTGACGTCTTCGAGCTCTGCAACGATTACCTTTGTAATAACATTGTTTTATTATTTTATTTCAACTGTCTGATATTTACACAAAACATTATACGATATACATCTACACTTATCATATATTAATTATTATATTCATGGGACAAACTATAACGTTAAATGCAAATTTCAAAAATACTAATTAAAAAAAAACTAAACCGACCTAGTCCGAGTGGGTGTGATGAAATGCTTTGACGTATTCGAGCTCTGAAACGATAATTCCTTTATTATTTGATTATTGTATTTAAACATTATATTCATGGAACAAACTATAAAGTTGAATGCAAATTTCAAAAATATTATTTTTAGTTTTGTTAATATTATTATGTTATAAGATTGTTTTGTCAATATGTTATTATTCAAATCGATTAATACATTTTACCCAACAATAAGTCGCACAGTGCTCTACAATTGTAAACATTTGAAAATCTAATTTTTCACCCCCCAGATCGAGGTTTAGTATTATACACAAAAACAATTTCAAAAATTATATGAAAGCTGTGTAATAAATAGTATATAAATATAATAAGTAATTGCGTTTTACATACAATCATTAAAATGACATAAAACATCTTCATTAAATCTAAGCAATAAAAGAAACAACGTCTATAAAAGAAAGTAAATAACATCTGGATACCTAAAACCCAATACTTAATTGACTAATTAATATGAAATGCATTTTTTTTTAATAAATTTAACTTTGGGGAAATTTTTGTTAAACATTTCAGATTGCAATTATTAATATGTACATATTTCATTTTTAGCATAATTCGTGTCAATTTCGTGTAAACCCGTATATTGTTGCACTCGTCTCTCCTATTCGATAAAGGCATAAGTGTGTCTCCCTCACTCAACACATTTCTAGTGACCACTGAGAGTGGTTGTCACAATACTATGGCGATGGCCCTCGTGCATTTATAATTATTAAAACGCAATAATACTATTTTGTTGCACAACTGGTTTCGATATTCCGCGACTCACAATTATTTATCATTTCACGGTCTGATTCAAGAGTAAGAAGAAAAAGGGTTTATAAACCTGTTTTCAATATTCGACACTGCACCGGTTATAGTTTTATTATTTGGAAATTGCGATCTATCCCTATGTTAAATTGAAAATTTATATTGAAAAGCTCTAGATATAAAAATCACATTTCAGCATAGATTTAAACATTAGATATCGCATTGCATATAAAATATTTGTGTAATTTTGTTTATCCCGTGTATTATTGCACTCTTCTCTCCTATTCGATAAAGGCATAAGTGTGTCTCCTTCACTCAACACATTTATAGTGGCCACTGAGAGTGATTGTGACAATATTTTGGTGATTAAAACGCAATAATACTTTAAACAAGTTAAAGAAGTAGTGTTTGGTAAAAAGTGAGGCTAGATGTATTTGAGTGTATGTTTGAGTCCATATGACATGTAGTAACAATGCATTTACCCATTTTACTGTGAAATATAACTGAAGATATGAACAGAGATGTTTACAGTATAATGTTTGCCAGGTAACTCATGTTTTGGCCACTTGATCCACTTGAACTAAACACGCATTTAGCCACTCATGCCTAACTAGTATATACTGATAAATGAAATTGTTTATTAATTTAATAGCATATTTTTATATTTAGTAGTGTGTTAGTTGCACATGATTAAGGCTTTATGGCCTCGTTTGAGAGTCTCTGACCAGCGGGAGCTTTTTGTCCGCCTTCCAAGTCCAACAAGGCGAGGATAGTCTGCCGCCATAGTACTTACTCATAACTATAGATTGCTACCACTATATATTAAAGGATAATAACACCATTGTATAGTAATTACTTTATCAAATGTGTGATGTGATATGTTTGTCGATGAGTGTACTTCAGGGAAGGAGCGCAATGATGATGAAGCACGATGATGATGTAGTGATTCTGAATATGTGGTGCGCTTCCTATGCTAAAAAAATGATAAATTCCACAAGGATATTTCGTCAGGTGTGACAAATTACATACTTTGAATTATGTTTTTGACACCGTGCAAATTCACGCATGCGTCCTTAAACCTTAGAGTAATAAAAATAATTCCTCTCAAACTAACAAACTAATCATGTTGTACAATTGTATTCTTTGTGTTTATTTATCATCGATTCATTCATACACTATATTGAATATGAGTCATTATGTTTTTTTTAATATGAATATTGGTATAGTATTTTATTTATTTTCGCCCCGAGGAGCTTTTATTTTAGAGAGAGTTTTTTTAGACACAACAACGTGTTAATTCATTACCTGTCGGTGATCTTAATTATTACTAGTTACACAGGTCACCGACTTAATAATAAGTATTTACCTTACAATCCATGAAATCAGAGTAAACCTGGGTCAAGACGATCGATCGGGATTTTTTAAATATTATTCCCAATCTTCCAGTCGTTTTAACCGATATTTTTTTTACTTGCGGAAATATTTGAAGTCTTATCATCCGAGCTATTACGCCGGTAAAAAAATATTTTATTACCCTAATGATGATGATGATTCAATATTACTATGACTAGCTGAGAGTTTAATAGAGTTGTAATGATATTCCGGATATAATTATATATTCACCCCGATATTGACTTCATAAAGTGTAAGGAAATGATGTCCTTTTGTCATATGTTATCGTCACAATGGACACGTGCGACATTTATTATATTTTGAATAATGTCCGATGGGTATTTTCCTTACAATACAGGTAATCAGAGTAAACCCGGACCAAGATGAATGTTGGGGATTTTATTAATATTATTCCCGATCTCCTAGTCGTAATAAGCGATCAAATCAATTTAAAAAAAATTGACTTGAGCGGGATTTGAAGCTATGAACACAGTATTTGTAGCCACGCTTCTTAACTCTTAAGATATTACGCTAGTTTTGTAAAAGCGTACACCATTATTGGTGTTTGTATATTAAATGAATGTAAAATCTATGCATATTTTTGTAGCAAAATATTCAATTGCTATACACAAATATTTTTTTACTTTCTTTTCGCAATTTGTATATATAGGTTTATATTCATTTTTTTATAAATAAACCCATCGATTTTTATGAGGATTTAGCAACACAATACATATTGTATTAAATTGATAAAAATATGTGTAACAAATTCGTGCAGAATGCAAACTAATGTTTTTAAAGTCTTCTTATAATGATAAAAATAGAGACAAGGTTTGCCTGCCTTCAAGTGCAGTTAAAAATTCACTATTCTTATCTAAATCAAAGCTTTTTTTCGTAATATTATAGTTGTTTATGTAATACTCATGTAAATTAATAAATTTAATGATTACTTTCTAACGGATTAAACCCTTTTTAAAGACTAACATGTTCCATTCTAAAGCAAACCTATTCGTACTTGAATTATGTGAGAGTGTTTCGTAAAAATAGTTTTAATATTGTTTTATTCACTCTATAAGCTATTAATTTATGTAATTGTATAATATCCTTCTTGTCATTATCAAATTTCAAGCTTTCTTCGCGTAATTCTACAAAACTACAGTAATATTTTGTTGTAATATTGGTTTCGTTCTTTCACAAATTTCAACACACAAGTAATAAGCAAATCTTGGCCCATCGAAAAAATGCCACGTAGGATAGAATGATGATATAATTTAAAAGTGTTAGTATTTGGTATGTGGTGTAAAAAGTAAGCACACCTCCTGAGATGGAAGACACGTGCATCCCACCTGTTGATGTTCAGTGGCCGCCATGGACACACACATGCATACATACTAAGAATGCTCGGCAATGTTCGGCACCTTGTTTAAATTCCGAACATGGCCGAACGATAATCCGAGTAGAGTATTCATAACAAGACCATCAGTCAGTCGGAGCGGACGGTGAGTGGAGGACGTGTGCGAGTACAGGACAGAATAGTATGAACACGATACTCTAACACTGGAGTAAGATGACAGCCGTGGCCATTGTGTGGGCGGGGCTTGCCTTGGCGCTCAGTAGCGGGCGGGGCCAGGCTGACGGTACCCCGCGGAGCTGCGAGCCGATCAGGGTGGCCACCTGCAGGAACATCGGCTACAACCAGACAGGGATGCCAAACCTGGCCAGGCACACGATGCAGGCAGACGCTGACGTCACCATGCAGACCTTCGCGCCGCTGCTGCAGTACGGGTGCTCCTCGCAGCTCAAGCTGTTCCTGTGCTCCGTGTACCTGCCCATGTGTACTGACCAGGTACAGGCGCCTATAGGACCTTGCAGGGCGCTCTGTGAAGGAGTCTATGCGCGCTGCTTCCCTGTACTCAAGGGCTTCGGCTTCCCTTGGCCTGCTGAGTTCAACTGCTCGCGCTTCCCTGCCGAGAACAACCACGAGCACATGTGCATGGAGGGGCCGGGCGAGGACAGCGTGGCCAAGCTGGTGCCCGTGCCTAGTCTGCCCATCGGCCTGAACCCTGTCTTCGGCAACCCCAACCTGGAGTGCCACAAGTACGCCAAGAGCACCAGCTACATCTTCCTGAACAGGTCCGGCCGGTGCGCACAGTTCTGCGATGCAGAGATCCTGTACGACTCCTCGGACAAGAGGCTGGCTGAAGTGTGGCTGTCCATCTGGGCCGCGCTGTGCTTTGCCGCCACTCTGCTGGCCGTGCTGACCTTCCTGGCTGCCGGCAAGGGCCAGGGACACCAGGGACAAGGACATCAGGGCCACCACCGAGTATTGCGCTACCCCGAGCGGCCGCTGCTCTTCATGGCCCTGTGCCACAACCTGGCCGCCGTGGGCTGGGGAGTGCGGGTCATCGCCGGCCATGGACCTGTCTCCTGCACCAGAGATGCTCAGACTCCGACCAGAAGTATTCTCTCACAAGATGGACTGGCTAATCCGAACTGCGCTGTGGTGTTTCTACTCCTCTACTACTTCGGGATGGCCGCCTGCGTATGGTGAGTTCTATTTTTAATAAAATTGTGCAATCGAGGACTTATTACCATAAACAGTCCAAAACTGTATTATTTTTAGTGGCTAAATGCGTGTTTAATTCAAGTGGTTTAAGTGGCCAAAACATGAGTTACCTGGTAAACATTATACTGTAAAAATCTCTCTTCATATCTCACAGTTATATTTCACAGTTAAATGAGTAAATGCATTGTTACTACATGTCATATGGACTCAAATACATATAGGCTCAGTTTTTACCAAATACTACTTCTTTAACATGTTTAAAATATTGCGTTTTAATCGCAAAATATTGTCACAACCACTCTTAGTGGCTACTAGAAATGTGTTGAGTGAAGGAGACACACTTACGCCTTTATCGAATAGGAGAGAAGAGTGCAACAATTCACGGGATAAACGAATAATTTATATGCAATGTGATATTTAATGTTTATATCTATGCTGACATGTATTTTTTATAACTAGAGGTTTTCAATATCAATTTGAATACAGGTTTTTACACCCTTTGAGATTTGCTTATTACTCGTGTATCAGACCGTGAAATGATAAATAATTGTGAGTCGCGGAATATCGAAACCAGTTGTATAACAAAATATTACTGTAGTTTTTGCGTAAGAAAGCTCACAATTCGACGGTATATTAACACAAAAACTTAATTTCAAATTATCTAAAAATCGTATTTTTCGGAGATACGTTTTCGTGTAAATGACCCATCGAATTATTTGTTTTTTTTGTTCGTATTCCGAGACAAAGCGATCGCAGATGGATTGGCTTAATTCGTGAGTTGTGTATTTCTATTGAGAAATGTCTCGTCATTGTGTATAGTTTATCTGATTGTATTGAAGGGGAGACAAAAAGGTGGATTTCTCTCAGTAATATTCTCCATTGTCATCGATTCATTGGCTGACACTTGACCAAATAAAGTATGTATATACATCCCTTATGTCTGTATGCACATCCCTTATGTGTCCTTTGTCAAGCTGGTGTCTTGCTGTGATTCTACTAAATCTCCATTGTGAATACTACATAAAGGACACAACCTGTACAATGTGCATATTTCGTGGTAATCACATACAACTAATTTAAATTCAGCTATAAAACAATTTGATAAAATTACAAATGTAGCAGGTGCAAGCAAAGGTGCCCACCTTCCAAATCTCTTATATATTTTTTTTGCCACCATTTTAGACAGGTATCTTTTCTTTCTCCAAATCATCACAGCACGCAATCGGTTTCAATAAACTTTATTTCGAGGGTTGGTGGTTTTTTTTTCACCTGCCCGTTTCGGAAGGTCGGTCGTAAATTAACATCAAATCATAAACTAGACAAAATGTTTATTCTGATCATAACTATTTTAAATCGTTTATTGATTTATCAAGTAGAACAACACTATTAATCGAGTACAAGTTAATAAAATCAATAAACTATCTTTTATTATATGAATAGGCTAATAAGTGGGTGCAGTGAAGTGTTTTGGGGTATTTGAGCAACGCAACTATTATAATTTATTGTTTGATCATAAAAATAATTATAAGTTTATCTGTTAGAGTAACCATTTTAAATATTAGCCAGATTAAGAGAATAATATTATTTGATTGTTCTGTCAATATACGAGAATTGAAATAGAATAATACAATTTACCAGCCAGTAAACCAATTGAATGAAAATGTAACCAGCTCTGGTTATATATAAGCCGAAACTTATATATTTACACCAAAATATCCACTCATTTTATAACAATTTTATTTCAAAATCTCCACGTAAACTGTCAATTGGCATATACGTTTTTGTGTCAATAAACCATCGACATATTGCATTCTATAGGTCAATAATTTGATAAAACGATTGTTATCATCATGGGAATCGATTAAATCCTTATCTCTAAACCATAATCTCCACAGTGTTTGTTATCTTCGAGTGCCTTGAAAACTAATTTAAATAACATTCTAAATAATTAATTGAAAAACTACTACGTGTCAAGGTTTAGAAATAAAATATTTATATCACCGCATTTAAATTGTTAAAAGCCCACCCCTGATATAATAATACGATCATTTAAAATCATGTGCGTGTTTTTTTAAATTAATTAGTTTACCTTATCGTAAAAAGTAGCTTTGCCTGTTTGTTTTGCTCAACAAACCATGAAACATAAACAAAGTGACTTGAAATGAAAATTTGCAGCCGTCGACTATTATTTGTGGTTATTAATAATTATACATTCTTGTCAAAAAAAGGGTTGGTATGCCATATGATTAATGATGTGTAGTATGGTTAAATCTTTATTTTATCAAATATTTATTAACCCGTGATATGTATGAACGATGGATCAAGTGTCCAAAAACCTGGCAAACATTATACTGTAAACATGTCTCTTCATATCTTCAGTTATATTTCACAGTAAAATGGGTAAATGCATTGTTACTACATGTCATATGGACTCAAACATACACTCAAATACATCTTGGTGAAGTTTTTACCGCTGAGTACTTCTTAAAATATTGTCACAACCACTCTCAGTGGTCACTATAAATGTGTTGAGTGAGGGAGACACACTTATGCCTTTATCGAATAGGAGAGAAGAGTGCAACAATATACGGGTTTACACGAAATTGCACTAATTATTTATATGCAATGCGATATGTAATGTTTATATCAATGCATAATAATTAACTTATTAGAAAGTACATATTTTTTTCACACGTTTTTTAGAACGGGACGGATTCACGGCTAAATAAACATTATTTTCTATTTAAATATCCAGACTGCACATCATGATTGATAGATTCTAGTCGTTTAATAAGTAATCTGTCTTGATTATCCGGCCATTAAATCTCCGGTCATATGGCGTAGTCATTCCCGAAATAGCGTCCCCTTTTTTAGTTTATTTTGGCCGGCTAAGTTCAAAGATCCGGTGCACTAATTGCTCGAAGAAGGAATGCAGAAAGCGGTGAAATTCAAAATAGATTTCGTACAACGGCATCCGATTGATGTTGTTTATGTGGACAAGGCCAGGTGAGGTCAGAGCGTGGAAAGGTGTGGTGGATACTGATGTATGTGCCCTTATCCATCAGGATATAACGAGAGGGCGCTCCATCGTGACTAAGATATGCCATCTCCTCACCATAAACATGTCTTCTTGACCATACCAGCCGCCCCAGGCCACTCTATACTCAACCATACACTCTAATTATTACTACAATTCATATCAATATACTATACTCTATAAATCAAAACAATTACCCATACCAAGGCATTCATATAAATAATACATACATATCGCCTGCTCCAGCGTATAATATCTTAAGTGCAAAAAAATCTTTATGGAACTGAGCCACATATTCAATCTGGTAACACTGCCTGTCACGTGTCACACGGTTTAATTAAGTTTGATTTTTTTTTATTAAAATTATTAATAAAATAATATAAGGCGGTTTTCATATGATGACAACACTCATCATAATATTTAAAAAACCAAGTCTCCCGATAAATACTGTTTTTTGAGAATTTCCATTTATTATGCATTATTAAATATCTCATATTATTTTGAAATTAATTCAATAATATTTTTATTAAAATACCCGTTTCGAGATTTTAGATATGTATTAATTATGATTAAATATTTAAATTGAATTATTTATAAACCTGGCAACACTACGTTTCATGCGTCAAACAATTTGAATTGTATATATAAAATTTTACAGATTACGATTAAATACCTTCTATTGACAGAGACATAAAATGTGTTATAGATAATGGATGAATCTACATTAGTTGCCGGTCAAATAGGACTATTTTACTATTTAGAAAAAGTCCCACTTAATAGGTTAAATTATGATTGAAAAGCAACATTTTTTGATGTTTCATACATGCAATATGTTGCTCAGTTCCATAAAGACTTAAGAGCACACAGATTTTTTTTTGCACTTTTGAATAAGCAATAGTAAACCTTTTATGGAGAATTACATTTTTTCCTTCAGATCTAGTTCGCTGTACTAGATTTATCAAATGGACACAGTTTTTGCCAGCGCCGTGGATCGAATCCGAGAGTCTCACTAACTAATTCGTCACACTAACCACTCGGCCACAAAGCGACTTATAAATTGATTTTAAAATAATTTATTATACAGATTGAAAGTCGCCCCTTGTTGTTTAAAATAAAACGGGAACATTATTTACGTCGACAGACCTCAGAAATGTTTACAGCAATACTTAAATCCAGACTGCACATAGTATAAGACTTTTATAGTATACCCGTTTTGTGAAGCATATTTTCCCATTGAATACTTTCATTCGAATAATATTCTCCACGAATATTTATGGCTCTACGGCAAGCATACATTATCATAACAGAACACACACTACAATATTGCCGTACTTACGGTGACTAGAACGTTCTTGGAGGAATCCATAGCTTTAAGTTAGGTAACCACAGCAACCAACTGGTTTGCCAGGCTCATCATGATGTAGTACCCAATAAAATAGATAAGTTGTTACACGAAGAAGCGTTTTCTTCTCCATGTTACTATAACTAACGAGACATCCTAGCCTTATCTCTGTGACCACATCTTAACTATTACACACCAGCGCCGATATTGAAAAGTTCGCCGAAAGTAATTTATGGGGTGCTAGTTGAGTACTTCACAGAAACAATTTGTACGAAAATAGTGACCAAAAATCGATTCCAAAGACACTAAATTAAAAAAAAAAACACTTACTCTTGCGAGACCGTACCACTCATTAAAATATTCAAAATTATGTTTGTTTCTTACAAGCCAATCAATGAAGTATGTCGGAAAATATAGCTGTGAATCATTAAATCATGTACAATATTTAAATCCATCATCCGTTCGCGGCGAACTGTCAACGAGTAGAAAAATAATATGAAACTCTTGTGCACGTGCAGAGTTCGCCAGCAAATCGTTCTGTTTGGCTGGGACTTTACAATCCTTCACGAAATGTAATATTTAGGACATTTTCAATAGCTTAGTAAATAATATTATAAGTGACGCACTGATTACGTCATTTACTAATCATGGAAAACTATGACCTTTATATTTTAGTAAAGCTTAAAGTATTTTTTCATGGCGGTCTACACAAGTTCAGTTAAACTTTAAACTGTCAGTTTTAAGATCAGTTCGAACCAGTCAGTTAAAGCTGAATGTGAGTCTAATTGTAAAAATAATAAATCTAAATTATCTTTTAAAGTTTTAAATTGATAACTATAGTACGTAAGGTTAATCATTACTTTCCATACATACTCATTACGTCTCTTCACACAACACCTTTTATTCTTGATAATAATTTCTCTTTTGGTCTTCAGAATATAATAACTAACGAATTGCTCTTGTTGCGATTTTCTTGTTCAAGACAAATTATCAATGCGCCATAACTTGGCTTGTTTTTATACCAAACAGGTTCTTCGCCTACTCCATACATTGCACTTCTACTTTTATTGCCGAGTGATTTCATTAAATTACACCACTTTTTATCATTCTCGTTGGTGCCTACTCACGATAGTATAAAAATAATTTTAAAAAAATGTATGCATCGGCCGGGAATCGAACCCGGGCCGCCCGCGTGGCAGGCGAGCATTCTACCACTGAACCACCGATGCTCATATCTGGACTCTCAATATTTTCCATCTGTTTCAGTTATATTTAAAATAATTGTATTTTAACAAATTGCCAATCCTCTCAGTATTCGTCCACATTCAACATTATAATTTCTCCTGTAACTATCAAATTAATGTATAAATATCAGAGAATTTAATTAAAACAATACAATTAATATCCGAGAATTTAAATAGAATGATACAATTTACCAATTAAAAAAAGTGTATTTATTTCACTTGATGGCATTGAAAGCAGTATAATATTTTTTTCGAAGATAATATAGTAAAAAAAACATAAGATTAATATAAAATAACAATATAACCCGTGCAGTGTCCAGTGCTCTAATAAACTTCATTGCACCCACTTAATCCGAGCTATAATTCAAATCCTTGTGTTTCTTTATTGTAATATATTATTAAATAACAAAAATATAGTACGTACGTTTTATAGTTTATTGGCATCAATAATCGATAAAATCTATTATTTACCTATTTGATATTATAGGAATTTTAATATTAAGTGTAAAATAGATAGGATTCCTATTGAAAAGGCTGTATTGGCAGAGAATGCAGCTGGTCGTCAAATCCTAAGCTAGAAAGACAGCTTGAGGGGTTTTTTCAGTGCCTTTTTACAGAGGTCCAAGAATTCTTTTTATTTTTTTCATTCCCTCTACGATCCAGTCCGTCCACGCTCGTTACGAACCTGTGATCTTCCCTGATTAAGATCGGAAGTTTTTAGAACTGACGTGTTTTACATGTCGTAAATGAAGAGCAGGTGATATAAAGTTACTATGCGTAAGGAGAAAAAATAAATATTCCGGTACCGGGAATCGAACCCGAGCCTCCTGGGTGAAAGCCAGGTATCCTAGCCACTAGACCATACCGGATATATTGAAATGCTGACATTAAATTCCACCGCATTTCAGTGTATATATTTTTAGATTTATTAATTTTTGTAAATGTATTGAATTATTAAAATATTAATCAATTTAATGTAAGTAATATTGTATTACAAACTACGATGTATAAGCTTGTCCAAGGTCTGAAATTTGCTCTACAAACATGAATTTTACAGTTAATTAACAACTAAGTTTCCGGCTTTCAATAAAATGCTTTAAAAAAACCACCTCCTCAATTTATTACGAAACCTCGACTGGGTGAAAAAAATAGTTTAAAATTGTAGAGTAGTACCTACATTTTTATTAAAAATAAAATACTATTTTTAGTTTGTCCCATGAATATAATATTTCTTATGTGATAACTACAGATAACAAAAATCAAATAATAAAGTAAATCGTTTGCATAACTCAAATACGTCAAATCACTTCATCACACCTACTTGGACTAGGTCTTCTTATTACCTCTTTCATATTAATGATTTTGTCGACGTCTTCATGGAATTATATGCTAATAATAGATTTATATAATATGTAATTTCCACAAGACGACTGCACTTTAGTAGTTTATACCTCTAGTAGTAGGGTCTGTTTCTTAAAAATTGTGATAAATTTATGAGCTACGTGACAACAGATTATACGAATTTTGAGTAATTTAGGGCCAGTTTCTTAAACCCGTGTTAAATCTCGAGCTCGTGTCGTGAAAATGCGTTTCTTCAAGATGTAGCTCGTGCCACCAGATGTCAAATCATAACTCGGCGATATCAGCGTGCTATAGCTAAATCTCGAGCTCGTGCTATATTATCCCCTCCATTCGAGTTGCGTGACGAACTCGGCTATAACTTTAACACGGGCTGAAGAAACGGTTTATTTGTATATGGCACGAGATTCGTACAATCTCTTGCTACGTAGCACAAGATTTATTAACTTGAATAAACTGGCCCTTAATGAGTCGTGCAACAGCTGATAGTATTAGTGCGTATACGAATAGACTAGAGCTTAGTAGAAGTGGTGTACATCAGCTCATTACAAAATTATATTGAATTCGGCCGTCAGTGTTTTTATTTTTTCAGTGTCGTTTCAAGAAACGGAATATTTGTATATGACATGAGATTCGTACAATCTCTTGCTACGTAGCACAAGATTTATTAACTTGAAGAAACTGGCCCTTAGTGAGTCGTGCAACAGGTGATAGTATTGGTGCGTATACGAATAGACTAGAGCTTAGTAGTAGTGGTGTACATCAGCTCATTACTCTCATTACAATATTATATTGAATTCGGCCGTCAGTGTTTTTATTGTTTCAGTGTCGTTTCAAGAAACGGAATATTTGTATATGACATGAGATTCGTACAATTTGTTGATACGTAGCGATTACACACGTGTTGAAGAAACTGGGTCTAAATAAAAATAAACTTGTTTGAAAATGGTTTTTTTTTTCGAACGGTCTCAATGATATTATAAGGGCGTGTTCATATTTATTCCTTCCGATATATTTAGTGTGAGGATAGTGTAAGACAAACAGTACAATGGTAGACTGTCTGGATTACTCGTGCTTAGAATGTCTAAAGTGATGTCTGTCAATGGTGATGGATGACCTCCTGTTTCGGAGTAGATCTATTTGTGTTGGGTTGTCGGCCCCGTCAGAACCAGGCCCTTGGATAATTGGAATGGTAATCAGATCCTGTGTGATGGACCCCATCTCTTTATCTCTAACAGGAATGCTGGCCCCAAGACAGACAACACTCCAGTACTAACCAAATTAATGATTGAACGTGTCCACAGGACATGATGGACTAATATATTTTTTTAATTATTATTTTTAAGAGAAAACAGTCGTCTGGAATACCAGAGAATCTACATCTCTGATGGAGCTTTTTTGAGAGGGTTTTTTAGACACAAAAACGTGTTAATTGTCTGTCGGTGATCTTAACTATTACTAGTTACACAGGTCACCGACTTAATAATCAGTATTTACCTTACTTTTTCATTTTCCTTGATCATTTTTAAAAATTTATTTACTTAGTGTGGGTATTGGATTGAATTGATTAATGTTGTGTAACAACATGTCTTTTATTCAACTTAAAATAATTAAATGTAAGGAATGGTACATTAAATGTAACACAACCACACCTTCATTGATGGTCCAAGTCTGCTAGTTGATCTTTTCAATTTTTAATTATTATTTTAAAAACTTTTCTTATTAGGTGATTGACCGCCTCATTTGAATTTATATTATTATAAGCATACGTCACAGAATTTATGAAACAACAATAGTACGTAAACAAAAACATAACCTCAAACGGCACACACGGTCAGCAACCTGAGAAATTATGACATGTTTACAATATTAGTTCTTGTTGATGCAAATACGGTCAGCAACCTAATAATCAGTATTTACATTACAATACACAAAATAAGAGTAAACCTGAATCAAGATTATCGATCGGAATTTTATTAATATTATTCCCGATCTCCCAGTCGTAATAAGCGATCAAATCAATTAAAAAATTCTTGACTTGAGCGGGATTTGAACCCATGAGCACAGTATTTGTAGCCACACTTCTTATCCCCTGATCTATTAACGCTATTTAGATATATATGCAGTTTTACTATCAGTGATCTATGCTGTATCTATATCAGAAGCCTATTTATAAAGATATTATGTAAAAATATACCAAACCTCGGCCAAGAGTGTGAAAAAAGAGTTTTTAATTGTAGAACACTGTGCGGCTTAAATTTTTATTCTACATATTGATATATTATGTAGCAAAATATATTATTCTATTTAAATTTTGGGATATTAACAGAACTTATAACATAATAATATTAATAATTGATGTATGATAAGTGTAGATGTATATCATATAAGGTTTTGTGTAAATATCAAAGAGTTGAAATAAAATAATAAAATTATCAAATAATAAAAGAATTCTTCAAAGCACTTCATTACATACACATTCGTCAAATGTCTATAATAAAATGCTGATTTGTTGCTTTATAGCTTTTAAAAACCTCTTTTCACATTAAACCCAAATAGTATTTTTGAAATTTGCTTTTTGATTTGTCCAATGAATATAATATTTGATATATGTTAACTAGAGATGTTACTACAATCAAATTATAAAGGAAATCGTTGTAGAGTAAGTAAATCATTACATCCACTTGAACTAGCTATGATTTGTAGATAAGTTTTTGTGTTAATAAGCCATCGTTTTGTGAAAAGGAAATGTCAGGTTTATTATTTTAGGACTTTTTACAAACATTTTAAAGTGGTGGATAAACATATGTGAATAGGTCAGGAATCTGGATATAAACAGACTGCAAGTCAGCATTTGCTAAGCTATTTTTACCATCACGTTTTTCAACAGTAGTTATATTTGAAGCTCTACTCATAGTTGCAGTTCACAAATTTTATGTTCTAATGGATCAAATTTGAAATGGACCAAAAATGGTTTCAAATCCCGTTAGTTATATTTTTTTGAATTGATTTGATCGGTTATTACGACTGGGAGATCAGAAGTAATATTAATAAATTCCAGATCAATCGTCTTGATCCAGGTTTACTCTGATTTCCTGGATTGTAAGATTGAGGCGATTATTAAGTAATAGTTAAGATCACCGACAGACAATGAATTAAACCTTGTTGTGTCTAAAAAAACATAATGTAAAAATATATACTAAATTGTTCATCGCGTTGATTTCTTAGTGGAATTCCATACTTTAATAAAATATGTTTGTAATTTCCACTGTAATTTTATTAGAGTCTTAGTATTTTCGACTACTAATGTGTAGTCATCTTCAGAGACTAATTGATTATATATAAATCATTTATAAAATATAGAATCATCTAGTCTTTGAAAATGATTACACATTAGTAGTCGAAAGTATTTACTAAGACTAATAAAAATATTTCTTTAAAATAAATAAATATTTGGCACAAAAACGACTCGAAAGTTAGGTAGTTTACTGTTTGAAGAAACCGATCCTATGTGTATTAAAAATTCTAGTTTTCAATAAAAAAATCTCATGCTTAAAAATTGTGTTCAATTATAACTATTGTGGCAAAACCGGTTTATATAATATCCAATGTATTAAATAATGAAATAGTTCAAAAATTGCAAGGAATATACGTTGATTAGGTAACCTAACCTGATTAATATTAAATTATTATTTTTCGCATATAAAAGTGTACATTCATATAATAATTTGGAGTCATATTACTTAAGGTTAATTAGCTGAGTGGCGAGAAAGAAGGCTTCGTGTTGAAAAAGTGCGTTTAATCTTGTTTGGTCTCATGAGAGTGTTGTTTAATTTCCCTCTTAACACGCTCGTTCTCCACCTTGAATTTTTAATTTTAGGACCTTTAAAATATCTCTCCTGCTTCGTGCAAGTGTCACTTGACCTCACTTCAGGGTTGTCAGAATACATACTTTAATATTTAATAATAATAATTTTAATTTCCCTATTAATAAATCAACTAAATTACGGAGATAAAATTTTACACCATTCCAAAAATATATTACCAATTTTTTGATTATTTTAAATACAAGACTATGAGATTGTTCCATACATAATTCATAACCGTTGGATGCGCTTTTTTAATATTCATCGCATGATTTGTTTACTAATTATTTGTTTGATTTAAAGTGAAATGTATTAAAAATTTAGCTAGATAATTACTCCTTGTGTTTATCATAATTTTTAGTAGTGAGCGCATACAATATTAAGTGTCAATCAAGTAAAACAATTGGTCACGTTGTTAAATATATTTTACAATGCCGCCCAATCACTACTATCCGCGGTATTTCGGACCGCATATTTGACTCTATTTATATACTTGTAGAGTTAGTACATGTCAAACTTACAAACTAAACGGTCGAGATTAGTCACATTCAGAGATGTGCCTACATCAAACTAATATTATAGTATTCTATTCTAAATTCCTATTAAAGCACTCATGAATAAAACTTGAGCGTTATAGTTCTTTTTTTATATCACTTCATTGTAATGCACGGTAAAAAAGGATAGAGCGAATTACAGAAATAAGATAGGTAAAATATTATAATATTCGTTTGACTTTAGCACATGTCTGGTCACACCGCAAGAGTATACATCACCAATTACAGACGTTTGTGGTAGACTAGTTTGCTTATGCGAATGTCTACAGTGAGCTACGTGACTCGGGAGTTATCGAAAAAAATTGAACCATTAGAATATAAAACTTGTAAACCTCAACTAGAGCTTCAAATATAAGTACTGTTGTAAAACGTGATGTTAAAAATAGCTTAGCAAATGTTGACACGCAGTCTGTTTATATCCAGATTCTTGACCTATTCACATTTCATACTTAAATAATAAACCTGACATTTCCTTTTCACAAAACGATAAGTTATTAACACAAAAACGTATCTACAAATCAGAGCTAGTCCAAGTGGGTGTAATGAAGTGCTTTGTGCAACAATTTCCTTTCGAGCGTTATACTAATGTCTCTAGGTATATTACTACAATATTCGTTTGACTTTGACTCATCTCTGGCGATATTTTTAATTCTTTCCATAAATTATTAGTAAATAAATAATTTAGACACGGAAATACTATTAGTATTCAATTGTTTTATGAAAAATGATGCTGCAAAATAAGAATATGCTACGTTATTATCAGACCTAGTCCAAGTAGGCGTAATGAAGTGCCTTTGAAGTAAACGATTGCCTACTTAATGTCTTTAGGTATAATACTACAATATTCGTTTGACTTTAGCACATCTCTGGTCAGACCGTAAGAGTATACATCACAAATTACAGTCATTTGTGGTAGACTAGTTCGATTTTTCCTTTTCAAAACTTAACAGTTTTTTCCTTGTTGTCTTCAATGGTCGTTAGTTGTGATAGTATAAATGAATTAATTAATTGTATGGGTGAGTTGTCCCATCCCTGTTCTGAATATTTCCATACTCCATAGTGGTAATGGTCGTGGCCCTGTTGGTATGGCCGGTAATAGTATCGATTATTAACTCTTTTATATTCCAATAGTGTGTGTCTCTTTCTACCTGTACTGTATCCATATTGCAGTCTCCTTCGCTCCAGGTAACTCCTCGAAAGCCTTAACGAGCCAGCCACAACAGACCAGAAGATCGTCCATATGAAAACGAGTTTTTTGCCAGTGCTGACAACCTTTTTATCCGCCGCCTGATTTATACAATATATAAACGTATGCACCACCCATTATTAACATTATTTATCGACACAAATATGTTTCACCACTTCCAATATCGATAATATATCGCACACTCTCCGCCTAGATATAAGCTATTGGGATAGTATCTTGTGTATATTCCTAAGGTTGGCCACGACTTCTCCTTAAGCGATGCTCCCGAAGCTGTTGAATATTATCTGGTGTAATTATTTCACAACAAATTTGGGATTATCGAGTTTGGATAAATCACTTTCACACTTTGTACCGTCGTCAATTAAAATAAATCTCATCAACAATATTAATGTCATCCAGTTAAGTTCAGTTTATATCCCGAAAATTTGTAATAATTTTAAGCAATAACCACAGTAGAACCGCAATTATGAGCTACTTTATCGATTCATTTTTGTGCAAAATATATTAGAGCGATTCCATAAAAATACATGGACATTATGATATAAATTAACTCAAATACTTTAATTAATTGTTGATAGTGTGTTGACTTCTTGGTGGAATTCCATAATTTAAAGAAATATGTTACTTGTAATTTCCACAGTAATTTTATTCTGAATACTTTCGACTACTAACTGTAAGTTAATAGTTAAAAGTGTGTAGGGAACTCACCTCGTCTCGTTAAATAAAATAGTTAGAGTTGTCCCTATTCACCCCATTGCGCTAGAATATAGTAACCATAAATAATTCCTATATTAATTGATTAAAAAACCGCTTTATCGATAGTAAATTCTGTAATATTAACGCTACGTATGTCTGATTTTTTTTCTATTATATTCTATAATCGAAGTTGAACAATAAATCAAATTGTGTAAATCTTAGGGCCGGTAGCTCTTAACTCGATTTTATACATTCCGTTTCTTCAAGCTGTGTCAAAGTTAAAACCTATCATAGCCGATGTTTAGATTCAAGTCATTTTGGTACACCCGACATGAGCCGAAGCGGCGAGTTCGTCACGAATTGATAATAAAATATAACAGGAGTTTTGCTCTAGCTTTAGCCATCAAGAGTCAAGATTTGACAGTTTGTAACACGAGCTAAATCTTGAAGAAACGCATTTTGCGCGTAAATCGCTCGAGATCCAACTCGCCTTGAAGAAACAAACCATTAACAATTAACTATCTGGCAATTATTAACTAATCTGCGGTGAATGTAAAAAAAAACCATTCCACAGTCAAATAATTTTAAGCACACATACACGCCCCTTCTTTAAATATTTTTTAAATAATAAATAATTGATAGGATTCGTTTGACGGCGTGTTAAAAAGATGAGTGGACATTATCGAGTTTAAAATCAAATTTACACAGTTGTATTTTGAGTCGGAATGCATCTTGAGGTTGTACGTACCGTTCACATTCCCAGCGCAGCTTCTATCCACAAATAGGGGTGTGACATATTATTTCAATTAAATTAACAAATATTTGCAATACCCATCACATTCTTATTGGGTAATTAAAATAAATTTTAAATAGTTATTTTGAAAAAAAGTGTTTTTTTGTATATATTTATAAGGAGACACGTGGAAAGAGCAGGAGGGATAGTATCGGAAATACTATCCAGCAAGCCTGTGGGTAAGAGAAGGCAGGGTAGACCTAGGCTAAGATAAGGTAGTTACGAGTTTAGGAATTAATAACTGGAGGAGTATTATGTGGAAGATGCTGGTGCGGGAAGCCTTGGTTCATCACTGAACTGGAGTGCTTGTGATGATATTATAAGGAATGTCATTCAAGTATTTTGAATAGATGTTTTTTTAAAATCGCTATATATTTTTAAGGATTCGAACCAGCAACCCTGCAGTTTAGAGTCAAGAGGTGCGGGTGTATGGGGCCCCTTGTAGCGACCACGATTTATGAAGCAGCCTTTGCCCCTCGTGCTGAACAACTTCTCTTCCACACATTCTACTGATAAATATTAAATTTTATTACATACTAGTAAACCAAGGGAAGGATGAATTTAAATTTAAGATTTTAAAATCAGTTTAATATAAATTTCTCTCTATCTATATATAATTGTCCTAGGTCTGCAATTTTGTAAGTGTATTGGCTAATAAATACCGACAGTGCTGTTTAAATGGTCTCTGATTAATTGGCCGTATTCAATATACGAATGCCTGCATGCGGTGCGTATGTGTATACACTAATACTACAAAGCTCTAGTCTATTCGTACGCACACCATCTAGCACGAATCACTCTTATTCAAAAACTTCTTGTATCGTTTAAAATAATTATGCTATAATAATAAATAAATAAAAGTTATGTTATGTTCTTACATAACAATTATTCTGTGAAATAGCTTCCGTTTAATATCCTTTAAAATTTTAACGAATTGTAATTTAATTTAATTCTCATATCCATCAAGGTTTACTCTGATTACCTTTATTGTAAAGAATAATACTATAATATATGTAAAGATTAATACTGAGACGATTATTAATTTAGTTTAGGTGTAACAGAATAGTTGAATATATTATCTACAGCTTAGTCTGATACCACTGATATATTAGCAGGCCATACAACTGTATGTATAAATATGAAGATGGCGGACCAAGAAGACGAGTCTGAGTGAGGTGGACATCGGTCTTCAGTCCTTTGTCCTCCATATTGATATTTATACATGCAGTTGTATGCCTGCTAATGTATCTGTGGTATTGCTTAGTTTTGGGACGTATAAAAAATAAATAAAAAATACATTTAATTTTTCTATGATAATTTCAACGAGCGGTCACTTTAAAACCTAGTTAAAACATATTGTATACATATTATGTTACGTTGGTCAATTAAAAAGCGCGAAATGTAAATTATGGTTGGGGGGCGTAGTCCCTCGTCAGCAGATTGACGAAGGAGACCTCCTCCGCCCCCCAACATCCATGCTACTCATAATGAGTTCCCTGTATAAACTACCGATTCCAAATTAAAATGATAATTGAGTTGTGTTTTCATTGCTCAACATATTTTTATAAATCAACACGAGCTCATTTTACCTGACTACTACCTGCGATTCGCATATTAAAGGCACAAGGTGAAATAAATATCCGTTGGACAAGTCACAAAGTTGCGGTGCGCCTTTTTCAAACGCTTTTTCCAAAACTCGGGATGAAAAAAAAATAACCAAAACCGACAGACATTTCAATGGGAGCAAGGGAACAGAACAGAACAGAGAAGAAAAGGTCCCATGTGAAAAAAGAACAGGACGACCCTCACAGCTGGACTCTTCGGCGATTTACAAGATCGCAACATGTGCCAAGAATATACAAGAAGACCAAATATTATATCTTTATACAAACAAACTGATATCTACTCCGAAAAAGGAGATTTCGTAGTAAAACTCTATGTAGTTTGGTATTGGTGGGTTTTATAATATGTCTTTCTATTCCTAGTAAATTTAATGCTTCTTTATAGCCGTATTGTTGTCTAATGTATAAATATAGAGTCAAGTACTTCAAAACAATGAACGTGATAACTCGAGAGATATCA